>PVJO010032446.1:0-13239 GCA_004026905.1 Hystrix cristata | reverse complement strand
AAAAAAAAAAAAAAAAAAAAAAAAGAAAAGAAAAGAAAAAAGCCAGACGTCCCCCAAATTTAAAGACCCAATCCAAAAATGGGCATCTGAAATGAATAGACACATCTCAGATAAGGAAGTAAAAACAGCAAACAAATACATGAAAAAATGCTCAATATCACTGGTCATTCAAGATATGCAAATTAAAACAACACTGAGATTCCATCTCACTCCAGAAAGAACAGCTATTATCAAGAAATGAGCCAATAGCAAAGCTGGAGGGACTGTGTGAAAAGGAACCCTTCTCCACTGTTGATAGGAGTTTAGTCTGGTGCAAACACTGAGATATTAGTGTGGCGATTCCTCGAAAAACTAAAACTAGAGGGTTCATTTGAACCAGCTATTCCCATCTTGGTATCATTCTGAAAGAATTAAAAGCATAATATTGTGACTATTTATGCACACCCATGTTTATAGCAGCACAGTTTGTAATAGTTAAATCTTGGGAACAGCCCAAATGGTCATCAACAGATGAACGGGTAAAGATATATATATATATATATACAGATATATAGATATATCTATATAGATCTATATCTATTGTATAAATATATATACATATATTTTTATACAATATACATATATTTTTATACAGTGTAGAATTAATCTGCCATGAGAATGGATAAACTTGAGACATTTCTAGGTGAATGGACTCACCTTGAGACCATACTCTTAAATTAAATAAATCGGAAACACATGTTTAAATATCATATTGGTTCTCTAGTGTAAGAAACCAAAAGTGTAAATAAGGACCAATATGTTTAATTGATATTGGGAAATAGGAAGAAAATGTTCAAATGAGAAGGGGAACTGGAGGGGGGAGGGAAAAAGAAAGAAAGGGAAAAGAAAAAAGAGAGAATGGGAGGGAAAAAATGGAAACAAAGCTTTTGTAAATAAGGAGAGGAAGAAGGGTTAAAGGAATAGGAAGGGATTGGGAAAAAAAAGAATCAAAATATATCATGTACAGGTACAAATTCCCTACAATGAAAGTGATCATTACATATATCCAAAATGTACCAATAAAATTAACAAAAAAAAAAGAGAGCTTGTCAAGAAGATTGGAATAAGTGTGGTCAAAGAAGGGAGACTATCTTTAAGGGGGATTAATGACAATGGGTCTTTTTCGTAATAATGCTTGAAATATTCATCATGTGTTTTGATTACCCTGGGTATATTATTTTATAGTTTTAAAAACATTTGAAATATATACTATACCTATTTTTCAGAGAGGAAAGAAGCAGTCAAAAGAAGTAAATATTTTGTCCACATATCAGAGAGTGTAAATGGAGGATCCAAGATCCAATTTTCTATTCCTTATTCTCAGGATAAAATATTTTTCACTTTGATCATTGCAAGTTATTCATTCCTTATGATTCATCTCCTCTATCTTGCTAAACACAGGCTATTAATTGATGTCTGCTAATCAGATAAGGCCACGTGTCCTTATATTTTCCAAATATTTGCAAAGCAAATATTAGAATAAAACTGTACTTAACCATTCTCAAACAACTTTATGAAAATTTAAAATTTCTTAGTCTCTCAAAAAACTCATTTCTGAGCTGTTCTCCACTTGAGATAACATAATAAAGTCTGATCTAGAAGCTTTCACTGATTTTTTTTTTTCTTTCCATATCATGAATGACATAGTGTTATCTCTTAGAGAAAAAAAAAATTAAGCAGAGACAGTAAACAGGTTTCAGGGGAGGAGGCAAATGTACTTGGGGAACTGCTTGAATTTTAGAGCTTTTTTCTAAGGCAAATGAAGTTTGATTTTAAGTATTCAAATATATTGTCAGCAACTGAGATTGTATGTGAACAGAGTAATGAATAAGACTGAATTCTATGAGATTCTGAAAAAGATAAGTCACGAAAGTTGAGAGAGTATTATGCTTGGGCATCTAGGAAAATGATTTTCAGAGTTGATCTTTCTATTTAGAGCAAGAATCTTGAGTATCAAAGAGCATATGTCCTCGTTCCTTATAAATATTTGATATCAAAATTAATGATCTTATTGTTTTGTTCATTTGATGGGTTTTAATTCCCCTTTAATGTCACACAACGTTTGTATAGGTCAAACCACCCACTTGCATTTGAGCAATTATAATTAATTTTGCTTTTTGTGTCTTGTTTGTGAATATCATAGACTCTGTTATCCTTCTCTTGTGTTAGATCTGTTAACTATGAGCACAACAGTAATTGACTTCCCACAATTTGAAATGTACTTTATGATAAATAGGGGTCAAATTTTTAGGACGATTTCAAAAACTTTTTAAGACAGTAACATGTTACAATTTTTCTGTGTGTAACCACTGCTTCCGTCTGGTCTACTGTGCTTTTCTAGCAGCCATAGCTGTTCCGACACAGCGGACATGTTTGTGAAAGTGAGGGAGGGGTTTCTTCAGAGTCTCTGGAAATGGAGTCCTGACTTTGTGTAAGATTCCTTTTCTTGGTGGAAAGTGCTGGTTGTTGAAACTTAACCAGTTTTCTATTAAAAACTGAAAATTAGGGAGAAGGTGTAAGGTTTGGGGATCAGGGAAGAAAATACCCATAATCTCTTTAATCTCTTCTTGCAATGCTTCCCTTACTTGGGGATGCATGCCCTCCACTTGAGTATAAACTGATAGATGGGTCATTTTTTAAAAAAGAAGAAACAGTTCTTATGCTTGGTCTTCCATTAATAGCAAACATCGGAGTCGTATTTTATCTCTAAATATAAAAACAATAAATTTGTCTGTGTGTGCACGCATATGTGTGTGTGTATGTGTTTCTAAAGGAGAAAGCTATTCTGGCCACTGGGTACCAAATTTGAGGCCGACTAGAGACATTTGTAGGTAAATGGATGTACCTTGACAGCATACTCTTAAGTAAAATAAATCAGACACTCATGAGTACATATTGAATTGTTTCTCTGATATGAGAAACTATAAGTGTAAATAAGGACAAAGAGGTATAATAGATACTATGTAAAAGAAAGATAATATTCGAAAGGGAGGATAAATATAAAGGGAGGAGGGTAAAAAAGGAAGGGAAAAAGAAACAAAAGGAAAGAGTTTGGGGGTTATTTTCTGATGGGACTAGCATATCACTAAAGCAGGACGTTTTATACATTTAAAAATTATTGCAAAGCAGATGTTAGCTGTTAATCGCGTCCATAGTGTTTCTAAGCAAAATTGACAGAATTCACGGTTTGCTTCAACTGGCTTATTCTACTTGACTTTGAGAGGTGGGGACAGGGCTGGAGTTAAACACTTATAATTTTGTGTCCAAGTGTCTTTTCTTCCAGGACAGAATATTCCTTTCATTTTTTAAGATTCCTAAGGATTTAGTTTGATTTTGCTTCTATACTGAACAAATCCCAGCTCCATCTTCCTGTCTCCCTCCCTGCTCTTCGTGTTTCCGCGCAGGCTGCAGCGGGCCTCCTGTGGTTACTCTTGCGCGGACAACTGCTAATTGCAATGTACAGTACGTTCAGAATTAGATAACTGTCCATTGTAAACAGACCCTAGAACGCCCAGAGCAGTGCTGATAAATCAACTCAATGCTTATTAGAGAAAAAAGCAGTAATAAATTTTTGAAAATGGAAAACTGGAGGAGAAGCAGATAATAAAAACCCATGCGAGACACTTCTTTTTCTAAACAAGGAAAGAAATTTACAATGTACTTCCATTTGAAACGAGTAAAACAAATAAACACTAAATTAGATAAAATAAACAAGATTACAGTTTCCAAGGCTAGAATTCAAGAAACTAAGGACAATGGTCCTGGAGAGACAGGAAATATATAGATAAACATTGTGATTAGTTGGTAAGTTTACTGCCTTCATAGAGTTTCCGAACTATGACACAGGGAGAGAGAAACCAGGAAACTGTGAAGTGGAGAAATACCCTTGAAAACGCAAGGAAACGTAGGCACATGGTGGCCTTTGAACCAAACAGCACAGAGAAAGGAGAAGCATGAAGAGAAAGCTGTGGAATGCTACACATTATCCCTCATGCGTTCAGCAGAACACTGATCACTGCAACTCGTGGAAAAAATATCCAAAACTGAGGGAAAACTAGCACCAAAAAATTATATGGAAGAATATTTGGAGTGGACACAAGACTTAGAATACCTAATTCTAACAAGCAAGTAGAACACCTAGCTGGAGCACTAGGTAGAATACTAAAAAGGGACTTACTCAGTAGTATGGAATGATTATGCTTAGAAAAACAGCACACCTACTTTCATCTAAGAAATTCGAAAAGAAGGACCTACAGGATCAAAATGTTTTCAAGTTTTTAAGGAGTTTTTTAAGGAAAAAGTTAAAAAACACACATGCACACACCCAGCATATAATATAGTACATGTGTAATATATGATATATAGCATATATGTAATATATATTTATATTACTGGCTAATATTCAATTAAAATATTAACCAAGCTATAAATAAAGAAATACAGCACATAATGAAGCAAAAATCTTAGATTATCTAAGAGGAGATAACAATGTTGGATTGCAGGTAATAATTTCACAATAATTATTGTAAACATTATCTGTAAATTCAAAATGATAAAACGTATATAGACTATATTAATGAATAAATGACTACAATAAAAAGATGTAAATAGAAGTTCTGGAAATGAAAACTTAAAATTCCAGAATTATAATTAGAATGGATGAAATTAATGGCAGAATAAACTTTGTAGAAGAGTGTCAGCTTTGCAAACAGAAATAAGAACTACACAAAGAATACAGCAAATGAAAATTCAAACAACAAAGTTAATGGGAATATTAATGAAGAGTACAGTAACTTCAAATGAACCAAAAGGTAAATAATTGATGCAGCCCAAAAAAGAAAAAAAGGAAAAATGGGAGCGCAAACAAACAAACAAATAATTGAAGTAATAATGGCCAATAGTGACCTAACTCTAAAGCCAGACAAAAATAATACAAGAAAATTATGTACTATTATTATCATGCATAAACACAGATGTGAAATCCTTTACAAAATTTTAACAAAAATTTTTTTTCACGACTTGTGAAGTTGTATATACATCATGATGAAGTAGGATGTATTTTAAGAATGCCAAATTGACTTACAATTTGAAAATGTATCAGTGAATTTAACCAAACTAATAAATGGACAAGGAAATAATATGACTGGTTTTATACGTTCGAAGGAAGCACTTGATAAAATCCAGCATCCACTTTCGATAGAAACTTTCTCCCAACTAGGAATGCTCTCAATTGGATAAATGTTACCTATGAACAATTTATATATAAAAATCATACCTAATGTTTGAGTTACTAATGCTTACGCCTAAGATCAGTATTGAGGCTATACACTAATTTACATACACTTTCATCATACACTTTATCACTGTTTTATTTTAGGTTCCCACCACTGCAATAACATAAAAAAAAAAAAAAATTACTTCTACATCGGAAATATAGACATAGACAATTTTCCTTGTGGATTATTTTATCATTTGCTCATAAATCCTCATCAAATATAGCAAAAAGCTACTAAAATTAATAGGTGAACTTATCAAAATAATAGGATAATTATGTAACCTAACTGCATTTTATATAATAGCAATGAGCCTTCATAAATTACAATATAAAGATTAATATATTTATATAAGATATCAGAAATTAAGATCATTAAAATATGGACATATTAAATAAAAGTGTAACACCTAAACACTGAGAACTTCAAAATTTTCTGAGGCAATTAATTAAGACTTAAATAAATACAAAAATGTAATATCACAATGGTTCAAAAGACTTAACATTTTTATGATGTCAACATTCTTCGAATTGTTTGTGTTGGGAGAAAGCATTAAGAAGTTTACTGTTATCAATTTTTATTTGGTACAAAGTGAGCTATAATAAGGGACATTTGCCATGGTACTTAAATTTTGTTTCTTTAATGGAGATGATGTTTGAAAGAGAAAGGGCAAAGGGAATTATTTTTTCTGGACATTGTGTATGAATCTCTGTTTGCCTTTCCCCTTTATAACAAAGCTTTAACTTTAAGGATTAAGAGAGAATCTTGGATCTAGAAAATAGCATTACATTCTAAGAAACATTTGGCTTTGTTTTTGGTTATCTATTAATTAAGAGCAGATTTTTAGAATGTTGTTAAATATGCAAATGATTTTCATTTATGAAAAAGCAAGATGTGTCAAGTAACAGTAATGACTTACATATACTGAAATTTTATATTTCGAAAAACTTTGACATATGTATAAACCACCTAAACCATAAGAACACTTAATATGATGTAATGTAAATTGTTTCCAAGACATTCCTGCTTCTGTGTTTCTTTTTAATCCCTGTGTCTGGCCAATTCTTACCTTCTCCTATCCCAATACAACAATTGTTCTATCTGTTGCCAATAGATTGCAATATATAGTACTTTAATTTAGTAAAAACAGCTTCTACTTTTTTTCCTAGTTCTATTAACTCATTATTTTGAGATTTATTTATGTGACTGGGTATTATTAATGAGTCATTATTATTGCCTAAGGGGATTATAATACATTCTTACACACTAGTTTGTTAATACGTTTATTTAGATGAGTACTTAGGTTGTTAGTACTTGAGAGTATCACAAATGAAGTTCTATGGACTGTCACATACAATATTCTGTATAAATACAAGCATTTCTATGGAAAAGACTGGATTGTATGGTAGGAAGATGTTTAATTTTTTTTAAATGACCAGACCAATTTTCTTCTCTAAATGTACCTCACTCCCATATCTTGCTTAAATAATGAAATAGCCTGTTATTAATCTCTCAGACTACAGTTAGGCTTTTCTCCATTCTATTGCTTTATAATGATTCTGTTGATTATTCAAAAATACATTATTTAGTGGGCTGGGGATTTAGCTCAGTGGTTAGAGTGCTTGCCTTGCAAGCACAAGGCCCTGAGTTCAATCCCCGGTACCAAAAAAAAAAAAAAAAAAAAAAAAAAAAAAAGTCCAAAAATACATTATTTAATACTTCATTTCTCACTTCTCTCTTCTTTTTAAAACCTGTCAGTTTTGTCTCATTTTTAGCATAATATATACTTTTTATGAAGAATGTGGTATTGATTTGCATAAGTTACTTTAACTTATGCAACACAGCCATAATTAATTATTTGTTTCATTCTATTTTTTCCTGTTCTCTTTCTGCAACACTCTGGGACTCTGTCTGTCCCCTTTGTCTAGTTATCATGATTTTCATTTTGTTGTAATCAGTATAGACTAAATTTCCGAATGGCTGAGGCAACTAAGTGCACCTGTTCTGAAATCATGAGCCACTTCCGCTTCTACTGATGTAACAGCTGCCTACAGCAGATTGAATATCCTGCTGAACTCATGGGTTCCCCATGTGAGTCAGGAAGCATTATGAAAGAATAGTGTGTCTTACTATGTTGTAGTGGAATCTAAAATGTAAGAAATATATACTTGTTTAATGATGAGGCGTGAATGAGTACACTAGCGTATTGAATAAAACAATTAGTGAAATTATTGTCAATCTGTAAAGTTACGTGACGTAATTTATGCCCATGATTAAAACATAAATTTTGATGTGAAAAAATCTGCTTGAAGAGTGGTAGTTACCACTTAAAGATATCTAAACACACGCTCATCATTTTTCATGCAATATTGATGTGAAGCTGAACTTTTGTAGTCTTTATTTAACTTTATTCTTTTTGGTAGACTTTATGGATTTTATTCATATTTTACCTGAACATTATGCATGAATCTCATTTTATCTTTCTCCTTTTTAACAAAGCTTTAACTTTATGGATTGATAGAGAATCTTGTGTCTAGAAAATATCATTATATTTTGAAAACAAAACCCCAGCAGCAAATCTCAGTTTACTTAAATCTTAATTCAAGATTCAAATTTAGCTGTCTCAAGAGTGTGCTATTTTCACTAATTTTTAAAATTTCTTGTATGAAAATGATTACTCTTTGATATCACAGATGTAAGTCACAATGAGCAGGACACACATCTTGCATAAGATATATGTTTAAAATGTTGCTCAGATATTGTCCTCCCTTTCCACAAAATATTATCTTCCTCTGCCAATCTTCTTCATTATTTAAAATACGGATTACTGATGTTTTCTAGAGAAGTATACAATAATTCAACTTTATTGCTGTGCTATTTATATTAATGTACATATTTGTTTAGCATATATATATATTTAAATTCCTGAATCCACACACATATATATATACATCAGTGTTTACAAATGTATGAGCCAATATATTTTTTTTTCTGGTGGGTGCTGGGGATTGAATCTAAGGTGTTCCAACTCTGCTACATTCCCAACTCTCTTTTAATTTTTATTTTGAGACAAGGTGTCCCTAAATCGCTATCTGGCCCAGGATGGGCTTGAACTTGCAATACTCCTCTTTCAGGCTTCCAGAGTACTGGAACTACAAGCTTCCAGGTCTGGCTTCTATAAGCCATTATCTATTAAGTATATCAAACAGTTATTAAAAATTGAAGAAAAATCTAATTCATCCAACTAAACTTTTTTCTAATTATTAACTAATGTTTTCCTTGGCTTCTTGCTAAAGATCTGATGTAAGAATAATATTTTAAGTTACTTACATCTTAAACTTAATCATTTTATTTTATTTATTTATTTTTAAAACAGTGTCTCCGCAGGTAGCCCAGGCTGGCCTCAAACCTGCAGAATCCTCCACATTAACCTCTCAAGCACTCAGATTACAGGCGTGTGCCACCATGTCCGGCTATTACTGATTGATTTTTAATTTTTCATGTCTTTAGCAATGATTAACTTAAAGAGTTGTCTTGTAGAAGTTTGTTCACTATTTGATAACATTATAATTCCTAAATTAGCATTAAAATAACTTACATAACGTATACCATGTATTATGTTCAGAATACCATAACACATTGTCCAGTGGGCATCACAGTAACAATATGACGATAGTTACTACTTTGTCTCATCATATTGACAAGAAGTCTCAATGATAAAGAAGCCAAATGGAGTTAAATTCACATGGTTGATTAGATTAGACTTGGGATTACATCAGACAATCTGACCTTAGAACCTGATCTAACGTTACTGTGCCCTACCCAATAAGGAGATCATCCATTTAGTGAATTTCAGGACTTTAGCATAATGATTATTTAACTGAATTCAGCTTCTCACAATACTAAATGTTCATGGAGCTCAAATAATGTCTTCCTCCAGGCTAGATTTGAAACAGTGTGGTACTATGCTTGCATCTCTAACCTCAAGGTGAATTGTCTCATTCAGATTACAGACAAGAAAGGGAAGAGAGAGGACCTACTGTCTCAGATCAAAGATTTTTGACCTGGAAAGCACTGCAGTACTTTTTCCCACATGGTTACCCACTGCATTAGAAAATCATCTGCCTTCTACTTACATTACCTGAAGCCATCTATCAGTTCAAGATTGTGCTTACACTTGATTTTCATTTTTACCATTTCAAAATATAATAGTAACAGATATGTGTGTTAATGTATCTATATAAAATATCCATATGTGCACACTAAATATACATGAAAAAATACACGAATCACTCAACCATGATGTTATATAACAGATTCGTTTTCAAAAATTTTGCAAACATCTACTTCAAATTGCAGATGAACTATTGTTACATCTTTCCACTTCAATAGAATTAGTTATCTTTTACTTCATGTATGTTTTAGAATCAATTGTAAATAACTAGACTATACAAGTGTACTATTTTATATATGTGCATGTATATTTACAAATATATATATACAATCACAATGTTTAATTCATATTTGATAATTTTTTTTAATTTACTTATTTTTTATTAAGAATGACTCACTAAGAAAGTGTTAATCAGTGTTAATTCTCAAATACATTTCCCAAATTTTTTGACAAATTTCACACTATAATATTTCTACATTTGAATAAAGTATCAGACAACATTGCTAAGAGTCTGTAGTACATTTTTATTGTCCGCACGTCCGTTTTATAGCTCTACTTGTTTTGTAACGCTGAATAACAAGAGAAACTCAGATGCAATTGAGTTTAATTAGAGCATCTAATGACCTGCCTGTGTTGTGAGTAACCGGTTCTCCCTAAACAGGCAGGTTAGACAGCAGATAGGACTATTTACTCTCAATCCAAGATGACAGTTGAGTAGGCTCAGCTTGACAGTTTATAATTGCAAGTGGTGGATTAAAGGAAGACTTTTTTTTTAATAAATTATGAAACTTCAGTATATGAGTTAAGTTCTGTATTTTTTTTTAATTCTGTAAATTTGAGGCAGGATGTTAAATCTGATGAAAATTAACATAAGGAATTTTGATTTCCTTTGATCAGCATTGTTCCTAATTCCTAATGTTTTTAGAAAGTTATGATTTTCCAATCATGAAATATATGAAATTCACTAGTTTCTTTTTATAGTCTTCTTTTTCATTTTTGTTTTGCATTTTTGTGTGTATGCATTTTACATGAAATTGATTCTAGGGCCTTGTACATGTCAGCCAAGTAATATATCACTGAACTACATCTCTAGTTTTATAGTCCCACTTTTAAGTGAGAAAAATATAACTCCACAGCTTAATCCACAATGATATCAATTAATATAGGAGATAAATAAAATGGAAAAATAATTTTAACTTTGAATTATGAAAATAAATATATCTTAATAACAAATAATATTAAGAAATTTTCATTCTGTAAAATACATTTTTTCAAAAATTATGATTCTACAAAGAATGTACTAGTTTCAAAATTTCTTGCATAGTATATGTACAGCAAGATATATTATTTTTCCATGTGAATAATTATGAGTATATAAATAATACTATACAATTGTGTTGTGTAGAGGTTCCAGTATTTTTAAACAATTCACTTCTGATAGAATTTTGGCTTCCTTTTATTTTATTTTGCTATTATTATGAACGATATTAGTACAAAACAGTACTGCAGATTCATAGTTGCATGGTTTCTGAATTCTGTCCAAAAGACAAATGTTTAGTTCATTCTTAAAGAGAAAGATATTTTTAAAGGTAACAAATAAACATAAAGAATTGTTCTAGAATTTGAATAGCAGTGTACATTTTCATCAATATTAAAAAGAAAACTCAATTGTATATCATTTTTGATACAAATCATACTATTCTCTTAAAATATTTACCCACAGAGTTTATTGTTGGGTTTTTTTATTCTTTTATTACTGGCTAGTTTAATAGTTTAATAGTCTTTTGGAGTTGCTTAGAAAAGCTTGTCTCCATAGCTGTTTCTATGTATTCTTGCAATATTTTCTAATTTCACAGATTTTTTAAAGCATGCATAATTGCTTTATTAATCTTTAGAATATAGTTTATAATTGCTGAATATTAATCTTTAAAATACAGTTTTTAATTTAATTTTGTAGTTCTGTAAACATATAGAACATGCTACTGTCTCTATGATTACATTTACCAATCACGGTGGACTTTTTGTGGTCAACTTGAGCAGAATGCCCAGCTGGACTAAGTGTGTGTGGTTCTGGGCAGAGAGGATCCACCTGAGGATTGTTGGGGACACAAAGTAAAGGCGAACAGGAGAAGAAGATAATGGTCAGCTGTTTCCCAGGAGAAGCTGTTGCAGCTGGTTCTCCTGAAGGGAACATGGCTGTTCTCATTGCAGAAGGAGCTCGGGCCTTCTTGTCATCGGGGATGGCTGCTGTTCGCTTCAGGGGAGCTCTGGTGTTTATCTCTGCTGTGCACATCGTGTCCTGGTTGCTGTATAGATTTCTTCAGACTTTTAGTGCAGACACGGACGTACACGGGACATTGACGTGTGCTCCTAGCCCTTGATCAGATCTTTTGGGTCTCCAGGGCATAGATTCTGCAGTCTTCCTGCAATTGGATTGTGTGTGAATGCTGTAATTTGTAAGTGTCCTGTATATAATCTGTTCTCTTGCAAACCACTGGCTCTGGAAAAGTAACTAATACACCAATATTATTTCTTATATTCATTTTCTATTTTAAAAATCATACTTTAAATTTTAATTTGTACACAATTAGTAGAATTTACAGACATTTATAAAATGTCACAATATGGATGCAATAATGAAGAAATAATTAAATATGAAGGAATGACCCTTAGAATAATTAAGAGAAACATCCAAAACTACGAGTTTATATATTATTATTATTTTTTTTTTAAATTTTTTTTATTTTAAACCAAGAGCATGTATTGGTACATTCTACATACATTGGTCACATTCATTACATTTATTCTGTACCTATACATTGATAATTTTGAATTTAAATTTTAGAACACCTGAAATTGACTTTATATCTAGCATATGAGTTTGGTATGTAATTTATTTCTTCTTCTAAGATGGTTTAAATAATAATCTGTAGATCACTTACTGAAGTTACAGCGTCATTCTTTGCCCTTGTCTCATTAGTTAGGTTGAGGTGTAGTATGTGTATAAATAATATATTTTAGATTGTCTTTAAGGTAGTTGCCACTTTACAAATTTGTACTTATTGTAAAGAATAAGTACACGTTCCAATTTATTTGTATCCTTCTAACCTACCTATGTGAAACATAATAGTGTGTGCCTGTGTGTGGTCTATAGATTTTGTTTTCTTTACTGACATTGTAATGTTGATACCTTCTTCAATTTGTGGTTATAAATATATATTTAATGGTAATCAGTCGCTTTTACTCTCTTCACTACATCAGTGTAGGCAAGACTAAATCTTCCAGGGAAATCTTAGTGACCTATATCTAACTGTCCATAATTTATATCATATATTTATAGAAATTTCAAGTTCATCTGCTGGACACTGCTAAATCTTCTGCAAATATGTTCTCTCAAACTATACATCATCTGGTTTTTAAATCAACAAATTAGTTCTCCATAACTACTGAGTATTCTTTTTCCTAGTCCAGCTGAAAGTCTTAAATTAGATTGTGAAATGTGTGGTTGAGAGCAGCCCAGGTGATTAGCGAAGCACACTTCCGCGTGTGTCTTGGTGGGTCTCTGACCTGCAGTTCTACCTTTAGTCCATCAGTTGTTCCCCTCTGCTGCTGCTGCCCTGCTGTCCTTCCCTGCCACAGGAACTAAGCAGATTTTCTCTGGCACATGCTTTGTCTGCTATGATGTTTCTGCCTTGGAGCTAGGGACTGAAATCCCTAAAACTCTGAGCCAAATTCAAGTTTTAAGTTGCCAGC
>PVJO010032445.1:0-13168 GCA_004026905.1 Hystrix cristata | reverse complement strand
CAATAACAAATGCTGGCGGGGCTGTGGGGAAAAAGGAACACTCCTCCACTGTTGGTGGGAATGTAGACTGGTCCAGCCACTGTGGAAATCAATATGGAGATTCCTCAAAAAACTACAACTGGAGGTTCCATTTGACCCAGCTATTCCCCTACTGGGGATCTTCCCAGAAGAATTAAAATCGCCATACCACAAGGACGTACGCACCACCATGTTCATAGCAACACAATTTGTAATAGCTAAGTCTTGGAAACAACCTAAATGCTCAACAACCAATGAATGGCTAAAGAAAATGTGGTTTCTCTACACAATGGAATACTACACTGCCATAAAAAAGGATAAACTAGAGTTATTCGTATATAAATGGATGTTCCTTGAGAACATACTTTTAAGTGAAATAAATCAAACACTCATGAGTACACATCGAATTGTTTCTCTGATATGAGAAACCATAACTGTAAATAAGGACAAAGAGGTGTAATAGATATTATATAAAAGGAGGATGGTGAGCAGAGGAGAGGAGTACTAGAAAGAAAGAAGGGGAAAAGCAGAAAGGCAACAGGGGAAAGAGAGGGGAAAGGGAAAATATGGAAAATGATGAATGAACCTGCTGTAAATAGGGAGGGAGGGTGCAGAGGGGAGGGGGGGAGAGGGGGGAGAACCAAGATGCATCATGTATAGGTACAGAATAAATGTAATGAATGTGACCATTGTATGTAGAATGTACCAATACATGCTCTTGATTTAAAATAATAAATAAATAAATAAATAAATAAATAAATAAATAAAGTACTATACAAAACAACAGAAAGATTAAACTTGCTCTGGAGGGAACTGTGAGCTATTAGGTGCCTGAGGCATCGCTGAACTTCCTGAAATACATGGCAGTTACCTAAAAATGTTAATGCAAGAAAATGTTATTTCTTTCATGCTTAGAATCTGATCAGGATAAAGAGATGAAAATACATTATGAGGAAAAATAAAGCAAATTATATTAATTTAAAAGTTTATGTTAAGAAGAGTACTGTATTGTAATCATTACCAAGAAAAATATTTTCAGCATCCATATAGTAAAGTCAGATCTGAGACATTTTCAGCCATGTAGGATTATATTTTGTTTTGCGCTGGATAGAAACAATGACAAAGTTTTTACATATAAGTCATTATGGAAATACTCACATTACATTGTTTTTCTCTGTTATGCTTGATTCCACTAAGGAACATACCTCCTCCCCTAAGACATAAAGTCATAAAACTATTTGTGGTTAGGAGAAGCAAATCAAAATACTAAATGATGCAGAGTAAAAAGAGAAAAATCTAAAATCATGCAAATATGTGCAAATACTCCTATAAACACAATTAAGTACACAAGCACATGCACACACACACACCCTTACTCCCTTGAAAAATAGCTTTTCTTCCTTTCTGATCCCTCACAAACTCATTATCAGGAAGAATTACATGTGTCTCTTTAACCACCAGTCAATCACCAGTCTTTGTTTTCTGTAACTAAAACACTACTCACTTGCCCATCTCTTATATTCCCAAGAATTACTTTTACTTCACTTAATATTGACCAAATGTTACCTGTTTATAAATTAGTCTATTATAGAATAATTTTAGCTTTAGAGAAAATTTGCAAAGACAATACGGAGACCCCTTGTACTTCTCAACTGATTTATTATCCTGGATGCTATCACTGTATACTACCAAAGTGCATTTGTTGAAACTAAGAAACCACCATCTGTGTATTATCATTAAAACTCCAGAAATTATTTGGATTTCCATTAAAATCCTGTAGGTTTCTAGTCATCCAATTCAGGAGTTTACACTGCATTTACTTTTCATGACTTCTCATTTCTCTCTCTTTGAGACCATTTATAAGTTTTTACTGTCATTATCCTGAAAATTTTGAAAAGTAATGGCCAATAATGTTCTTCAATTTGGAGTATTGTTTTGCCTATTCATGAATATACTGTATCATAACACTTTTAAAAGAACACAACAGAGATGAAGTTCTCTTATTATTGCATTATATTGGGAGATAAATTATGTCCACATGGTTTTACTGCAGATGTTACTTTAATCACTGATGAAGATTGTGTTCGTAATCTTATTTTCTCCTTCTCTCTCTCCTCTTCCTCCTCCTCCCCTTCTTCCTCCTCCTCCTCTTTCTTTTTCTGGTTTATTCAGCACTGTAAAGTTACAGTTTCCATTCTCTCCCATTATTCATTGATTTATTTCTGTCAGTATGGACTTATGAATATTTATTTTGAATGTGAGGTAAAAATACAATACTGCATTGTTTATTTTTTTCTCATATCATTCCACTTCTGGCAATTGAATCCACTTCAAGTTTGACTCCTGAGTTTCTCTGACATGCCCTTTCCCTTTTTTTTTTCTTTTTTTTTTAAACTGTGTATGTTATAGAACTGCAAGCGGCTCCAGGATTATCTTGAATTTTCACTGCCCTACTTCTAGAATTAGCTGTTGCTCTAAGAATCTCTGTTACTTTTAGTTGAAGAGTAGTTTTAGAAATCAAAATCTTAGTGTTAGGTGTACTAGTTCTGCAATTAATCCCACTATTTTAATGAGACCACCCTGACTGCTATATTTGTTTCTGAAATGTTATCCCCTAGTTACCGTTCAAAATTTTCATTATCTTTTTAACTCATTTTATTAGCATTTTTTAGACATACAAAATAATCACATTCATCATAGGGAATTCATACCTGTATATAACACTAAAGTCTTATAGCTTCTTCCTTTTTCATAGCGTTCAACATCTTCTGAAATAGAATTTGAATACATACTAGGTTTTGCTTTACTATTTTCTTCTGCCTCTACAATTTAACTTTTTGATAGCAGGTATGTTTTTTGGAGGGTAGATATAGATATAGAGATATAGATAGAGATAGAGATATATGGCTCAAAGCTGACAATAAATACTTGTTGAAAATTACGGATATTTGTAACCCAGTTTGAATTCTCTAACTGTATTTAACCTTCTCTAAAGTTAAACATCTACATTTCTATTTAAATTTAGGTAATTTAGGTAGGTTGCCCATACTTAGTTTGTTCACATGCTATACTGACTGTAATCCCTCCTTCTTTACAGATGTCCTTTCTCTAGTTTCTGTTATCCAGGTCGATCATGCTATAAAACATAAATGGAAAATTCCATAAATTAAAAAAAAAAATCAGTTTTAACTTGTATTGAGTGCAAATCTATAGTCATCCCACTCTTTCCTGCCCAATACATGAGTGATCCCTTTGTCTACTCCTGACACTGTACACTCTGCCCACTCTTCAGTCACTTCATACTTACTGTTACCCCACTGAGTATCACAGTAGCACAAATCTTCTGTTCAAGCAACCCTTATTTTACTTTGTGATGGTCTAAAAGTGCAAGACTCATGGTGCAGGCCACTCGGATATGTCAGAGAATAGCCAGCTAGTGTTGCTTTTACGTGGGAAGGTGAAAATTCTCAAGAAGGAAAGAAAAACAAACAAAAAAAAGTATGCTGTTACTAAGATCTATATAAGAACACATGGATGTAAGAAGGAAAAATAAACCCAAGCTAGTTTTGATATTGCACTTAAAACTGCAAAAATCATTAAGACAGAGACAGAGCGTAAGCGTTATCCATGGTTGCAGGGATTCATTGGCGGTCTCAGAAGATACTATCTCTGGATAAAGGGGGTACTCTAGATTATTTGTGAATGTTCAAATAATTTATCTTCACTGGAAATTTATCCCTCTTGTCCTGTAAGACTCAACTAATACATTCTTTGAAACAGCAAACAAAATCTAACTTTCATTCATTACACTGTTTCCAAATATAAGATCATCAATTGCTCTTTCATCTTATTTTCCACCTTGTTACTGCATAATTAATGAGTTAAAAATATTTGACACATACTTGCATGAGAATTACAGTTTTGTCCTTTGAAATTATACTCTTGCAGATGTGTGCCGTGAACATCAGCAATGTGATGTGCCTGCTTGAAAGTATATCTGATTTTCATTCGACTTGAAAAAGAATTTTTTTCCAATAGAAATAGATATGAAAATGTTGTGTTAACTTAGTAGGGTGTAAAATTTAAATGTTTTAAATATGTGTTTATGCAAAAATCTGTAACTATAAGCTAAAGTATATAAAATTTGAACAGAAGTGTGTATTGGTTCCCCTCAATAATATCTCCCTGTTTCTTGTCTTCAACACCCACTTCAAATATTTTAAAGTGTTCTGTGATAATTATTCCCTATTATAATTATTAAACTGACAAACAAACAAATGAAACAATTCCTCTTTTGGAGTCATAATTCTGGAGTAAAATGAAAATGGATAGTAATAAATGAATCAGATAATATAAATTTCACTGAATAAAAAGCTTTAGTCTTTTTAATGTAGTATCAAGATTGTATTGATATTTTCACATCTTATCAAAAGCCATTTCCTATTCACCTAGTAAAGGATATAATTTCTTCTTGGTGAGTTTCCTTGTCGGTGATAACTTAGTGGCACTTAGATGGCTCTCTCCCCAGCTCTCTTTCCTGTCCTCTACACCAACATATTCATCTCCATAACTTATACATAAATAAACCCTCACCCACAAATGTACCCACTCACTCAACTTTTACACATTAAGAAGGATCCCAGAAGAAAGATTAAATATCAATCTGAACATTTCAATCTAAATACCTAATGAATCGCTGTGTGCTTACAAAGGGTAATTATTTATTAACCAATGTAGATGTTTGTAAATGATGGCTTTTATATGTCACATCAAATAATAATTACAATATTACAATATTTTCAATTTGAGCACAAATTTCAGAAAAATAAAATCAGGAAGATCAATATCTTTCAAGAATTTTTGATAGTTTTAATGGTTCCAAGAACAACACATAATGCAAGAAAAGCCATATTCCTTAAGAATAATTTTATTGATTGTTCCCTGAAAAATCCACATTCACAAAACAAATAGTGTCTAGACATGAATGAAGGGTGGTGTGCTTAAGTCAGATTTCACCAGTTTGTGAAAGCTGAATGTGTTTATCTGAACTCATTGTTTTACTTCATATTTACCGGCATGTTTATAGTCATATATAAGACTGGTGAAAATACTTTCACAACAAAAATGGCAAATAAAATCAGTTATTGTGGTGCGTGGGTGTGTTTCTTTGGAGAACTTATTACAAAAATTAGCCACCATATCATTTGATATCAAATAGACTTTGTGTGTCTGGCTTCAAACTCATGTATTTTCCTCTCTGCTTCAGTAAAATTACATTTAAACATTTTTCTTTAATATTTTAATATAATAATTGTATTTTGTATTAAAAAACACACATTCTTCAAATGTAGTCTTCCTTCTGAAGAAATAAGAAAGCCAAAAATTTAAAATATAATTACTATTAAAGAAGTACTTATATTAGATCTTCTAGTATGAAAGAAATAATGAGTCTTAACTTCAAATGGATTTTATTGCTTGAATATTCAAGTTTGAACTAATAATATTTTAGAGAATATGATTTTCATAAAACTGAGGGTACTATAGAAATTATCTTTCACTGAATTTGGAAAATGTCCAAATCTGCTCAATCAATTCCTCCATTTCAAATGTCTTTAGGAAGAGAGAAACAATAGAATTATAAATGTGAAAGGATTGCAAGGTGATTTAGATGCCCATCTTATACTGCAAAAAAAAAAAATAATAATTTTATATTGATAAGCAAGCAAAAAGGTATTCAGCAAATTAATGTTTTCTCTCTGTGGACATATTCTCTCATCATATACTAATAGAAACACCTATCATTATATTACTTTTGAGTCTGACAGTATCTGTTTTATTACTTTTTTTCTATGACTTAAAAGAGCTGTAAAATTTGGTGTCACATAAACCATTGTTCCTTGGAGTAAAACTTGACACTAGGTAATGATTTAGTCAAACGACAGGATATTTCTAATTATATTTATTTGTAGTATGTATATAAACTTTTAGGGTAGCAATTTGCATTTCTAAACCGAGAAAATTAAAAAAAGAAAAGCTGTCCATTTGCTGTGGCTGTTGACACTGTTTTTCATAATGTTAAGCATTCTGTGGAAAGAGCACTTTTCTAAACTAAGCATCTATGTGGATGAGTCAAAATCAGTCTGTATTCATTATTATGTAAATGTGCACCAATTACCACCATGAAGACAAAAAGGGGGATCATTTATTTCTGAACTTGGCTGATTCACATTTTTTCTGCATCATGCAGTTTAGTTTTAATACATAAAGTCTTACAAAAAAGCATCAAATCCAAATGGATTCCATCAGATATATTCATTGAGGACAGCATTTCACTACAAATGCAGTCAATCCTCTTTATTCTTCAATTTCATATTCCCACAATCACCTACTTGCTAAAATGTATTTGCAACACCAAAATTAATACTTCTGGCACTTCCGTGATCACCTTCCGATTTCAGAGGAGAAAGGAAACATTTGAGTTGACTTACACACATGTTTCTAGCTGAAGCTGAACAGTGATCCCTTGCCTTCTTTCGGCTCTTGTACCATAAATGAGTGTTCTTGTCATGGTCTATTTAATGCCACATTCTTCTTATATTTGTGCTTTTAGTTGGTGGTTCTACTGTTTAAAATGGGTCTCAAGTTTTACACTGAGGTGAATCCTCAAAGCACAAAAAGGCCAATTGTCCCTCATTCAAACAAGCCTCATTCAGGCAATGTGGGATAGTGCTATTGTCCATGAGTTCAATGAATGTTAAGGATTTAAATATACATACTAAATTAGATGTCCTTACACAGAAACACATGAAAGCAAGGTTATGTATTGATCAGTCATTGATATGTGACCAGAGGCTTACAGAAACCTAACCTTGTGTTTTTTTAAGAGCAATGACTCACTATTGCATAATTCAGCATTGCAATGACTTCCTGGAGCATCAAAACACTAAATTAATAGAATAGATTATCACTTGATATAGTATTATAAAATAGAGCATCATACCTAAATAGGGTTTTGTGGAGAATTATTTTCACCAAAATTTTAATGTAATAAAGTGATACTCCATAATTAAACATAGATATCCAGAATAAAACACAAGTAACAATACCAATATACATTTTAAAGACAACTTCATAGGATCAGTCACTAATTACCTTTTGGAAATGGCATTCCTGAAAGTATCCTTTGATTTTGGAAAACTTGCTTTTGGGAATCAATACTAGTTCTGTTACCCTAGCTGATGTGGGCATTCACGTATTAGAAATCGTCAAATAATTTAAAACTTCAATGTATTAATAGAAACATATGAGGAATGAAAAAACATAATCACATTGTCTAAATCGTCACATTATCTGTTTAAAATATAATGAACTTCTTATGTACATCAGGATATTATTGTTTGTATACTATTAACCGATATCATTTAATAAGAGGAAGGAGCAAGACAAGGAGAAAATAAGTTACTATACATTGAATATTTACTATAATGCAGACATATCCTGTCTCTCTCTATGAATAATATCACATATTCTATATGTTATCTATGATATCCCATATTATGTATAATTTCATATATTGTATATATATATATTAGGTGTAATTTATCCAATAACTTTTGTATTAAGTAAACCTTAGTATTTCAAATATATATATATTTCAGAAATAGACATAGTAAAGCCTAGTGTTAAATGGATTAATTGACAAGCCTAAAATAACACAAGTGGTTAAAAAAAGAGCTCAAATTCAAAAGTGGGGAGGCTTAATTGTACAGCCAGGAAGGAAAGATATAAAACATCCTAGTGTGTATATATATGAGATATATATATATATATCTCATATATATACACACGTGTCTGTGTGTTTGTATGAATATATGTATATACACTATATTCATAAACTATAACTTTTATCTTATAATACTCTTCATAAAAGATCCTCACTTTCAACCCTAAAAGGAAAGCAAACAGGATATTGCTATCCACTCTTACCACCTATTTCTCCTTTCAGAATGACATTTGTAATCTAAAATGGTTTATTACTCCCATATTCAGCAATATGTATTAAGAAACAGAAGTCTTACATATTATTAGATCTGAATTGGCTGGAGTGTAGGGTATTTCAAAATAAAACTTAGCATACACTGTGTATTTACGGGAATAAAGTATTTCCCTAATTGTTAGAATGGCTAAATATTTTTAAAACCATTTAAGGAAACAAAAAATAGTATCAATCTCAGAAAAAGACACACCATGAATCTCTTCCAATTCCAGGCACCCATGTATTCAGCAAAACTGATGTGAAAACAAGCTGCCTGCACAATATAAATACCGAACAGCAGCAACCAGATGCTCTCCAGTATTCTTTGTAAAATTATCAGATTCATTTGGTTACGGTACAATTTAAAATATGTTGTATATATCTTTTTTTTTTTTTTTTTTTTTTTTTTTTTTTTTTTTTTTTTTTTTTTTTTGTGGTGCCGGGGATCAAACTCAGGGCCTTGTGCTTGCAAGGCAAGCACTCTAATCACTGAGCTAAATCCCCAGCCCCATATCTTCTTTATAAAGGGATAATTATTCCGTTTTTCTTGTTCCCAATGAGTGCGTGATTTCTCCCTCCATTTGTATGAGGCAGGTTTTCATATAGACCGAACGCCACTGGGAATCTTTCCAGTATTTCAAAGAAATAGGATTTTGACCTCTCTTTTATCAATCCGGTGGGACTCTTTGTTCAAATATTACTCTAGTTCTTTTATTTCACGAAAAATCCTTCAGAGAGGGCCGAGGTAGATGATCAAATGCGATTCTTCCTAAGGGCATCCTGGTGCAAGCCATGTATTTGTTTTCTGGGTTTGTGACAACTTTGTAACAGAGTAGCAAATTCTGTTTATAAATACAGATTGTACCATAGTTATTAGTGACAGTCTGTCCCACCACATCACACAGTTTCCACTGAATAATTTTAAGGTGTCTGATTCTCAATCTTTCCATGTCTGTTTTTATAAGCTGAAGGGAGTCAGCTTTGTTATACTAAACCAAAATTCACAGCAAAACACGAATTCTCCCTACCCAGTCTGCACACCTATTTCTGTTTACTTACAAGGAACTAAGGAGGAATAAAAGAACAGAGATTCTCTTTTGCCTTCAAAGGAAAAAATACCACATCCACTTTCGTTTGCCTACCCAATTTTGGGGTCCCCTACAGTAGAAGAATGTCTCAAAACACTAACCAATTTATTACCTTCTCTAAACTTTTATAGAGAACTACGCACAGCTCAAATCAATGGAAATTCTCTCCTGAAGGGTTTCTCAGGGTTTGATTCTCCACAGAAGGAGGTTGCCAGGAAATCTCAATTATGTTTTGGGCTGTGCTGGAGGGTGTGATTCCCTGCTGGAGAATCTCTTGCAACAGAGCTGAAGACCCTTTGTGCTGGATTCTGGAGTAACTCAGAGAATAAATATACAACACACTCCCAAGAGCCTCTCTCCAGATATACAGAGGAGGGATTTAGCAACCACAACCGGGTCTTAATTAGAAACAGGTATGCTAAACCTTTCACCAAGAGCTGAATTTCTGCCATCCCATCCACTTTACTGTTATGTTGGAGGCCCAACTGGAAATATGTAACTAGAGTGGAAGGAAAGGGGACCCAGATGAAGCAGTGGTTCCCAGGAATAAAGTCTTGAATTCATAATTTTGTATATGAATGGGTCCATTTATGAGTTCAGGTTAGTTGTTAATTTATAGAAGATAAGTAAATTATCCACAATTATGCTAAATAATGAGAATCTCAAGTACAAGGTATATATTGAAACCTAAAGCAGTCATGGAAAACCTCATGAAAAGAGTATTCAATTTATTTCACTTTTTCCCAAATACTAACAAGGAAATAGCCATATAATGAGGTTGGGGATTTAGCTCAGTGGTAGAGCACTTGCCCAGCCAAGTGCAAGGCCCTGAGTTTGATCCCCAGCACCCCTCCACCAAAATAGCCATATAAAAGAGCAGTTAAACATACAGATTCTGCCGTCAGGTGACCTCTATGCAGATCTTGACCACTTTCCTTACTAACTATATAATCTTGATGTTGTCACTTACTCCCAGTTGGACTGAGAGTTCTCACATCATGGAATTGTGAGGATTAAGTGAGTATAATAGATCTAAAATGTTTAAAACATTGCTTCGCATAAAGTATGTTATCTGTTATCTCTGTTTTTGTTTCTACTATCTTTATCATTGGTGTTAATAATACCAGCCAATATGTGGTACGGCCAGACATTTTGTTTTAGAAAGGCTTACTTTTATTTGAAACCTAAACCACCATGCCTCTTAATTCTATTTCACTGACTTTTAATTTCAGTATCTTACTAGATCCTGCTCATATTATTGCAGTACCCCTAAGATTCAATTGTAGAGCCTCTAAATTTGGGGGAGACTCGGGGATCATTCTTTGGATCTTTTTTCCTATGCACAGTTTTGCACTTGGTGGTGTCATTTAGGATCATGACTTTAAATTTCTTCTCTGTGCAAACAGCTGTCAAATATATGTCACTGGCCCAGACCTATTTCTTAAACTTCAACAACTGTTTACTCACAAACTAATTTGAATCTGTAGAAGGCGGGATAGCAACAGATATTGAGAGACATAAAATCTGTATAATTTGAAAAACTTAAATAAAAATACAAAATTATATATAAAATTAAGCATGAAAGTGGCTTATTTCCACATGGGCGGTAGAGATTACAGCACTTTCTTAAGAGAAACAGTGATACTGCACCTCAGTTGTCAAATGGCTCCAAGTTTGAACTTTGCATTACCGAAATAGCAACGTTTAAAAAAGATCTGTTCAGTGTTGGTAATTTTGCTTGATAGTCAACCGAAAATCCAACCTGGAAAAGCCCGTACAGGCCGACAGTGAGTCACATGTTACATCTCCCAGCTGATGTGAAGGGGTGACGCTTCAGCCTAAGGGCCGCTCCAGCCCAGACAACATATAATGCCTATGTCAGTGCTTTACAACATTTGTCTGTGCTTTTTTTTTTTTCGCTTTATTTACATAAAATATCATACTCTGGCTCCAAAGAAAGGTAGTGATACCAGAAGTAAAGCTAAAAGGAAAACTGTGAGAACTACAGTAAGAATTAAAGTAAGAAATCATTGTGAAATGTGTTAAAGTGCTGGCAAAATGAATTTATATAATGTAATATTTGGGCCTCAGAGCGAACAACTTGGTTTTCCATTATTTCTTATGGGAAAAACGTGTTCAGTTCTGGAAATTTTTGGTGTTCAAACCCAAATTTAGAATGAATTGAATTCAACAACTGAGGTATCACCATAGATATCATCAAGCAATCTTAATGACAATCTGATTTTTCCTCTTCACTGAGTATACTCTACAATGGCTGAACAGTCTAATATTCATTTAAGCTGTAAACCGAGACTTATTCTTTAATATCTAAATGAAAATCTACCTCAATAGGGACTGACATTTTCACTGATTGTAATTCTTCCTTTCCCTTTGGAAGAATTGGAAATCACATTTATATACATATATATACACATGTATATATGTACATGTACAGTACATGTGTATATATATGTGTGTATATATACATGTATGTGTATATATATACAGGTTTGATTACAAATACCTGGGTCTGCAAGTATTCCACAAGATGAGCAAGCATTTCTAAGAAATTTTAACTTGATGAACAAAGGATGTTTTGCAATATGAGCAGTATGTGACTCCAAACATCGAATGACCAGAACTGGTTATCTCTCTCTCTCATTGTTTTGATATACAGTTGATTTAGCTTACAGGTGGAACAAATTATTGTTGCAAACCAAGGTTTTACTGTAATATAATATATTCTCTATATATCTATATTATGTAATTGAGAATTCTTTAAATCCAGCGATTTTTTTCTGAGTTTCTGAGAGATTTAGTAATTTTCTCAATCCACAAAGTTAGTAAAAGCCTTGTAAATACTTTAAGATTGTTTAACTCTAAAATCTCTTTCTGATCATTAGACTATAACAGTAGATTTAGTAAGTTGACGATAGTATTGGCGCTATAATAATTAATCTCATAGTACTGAAAAACAGCAGAAGTAGTGATTCACAATGGAGAGAAGAGGGAGAAAGAGAGACATAGCTAAAACTTACTAAGCATTTGCTATAGGCTAAGGACTGTAGAAGGATTATTTTTATCTACAATGCTGACATTCTATGCATAATGTTATTTTGTATATGTTAAAAGATTTTAAAACTTAAACAGTGTTAGATATTTTTCAATCTAACACAGCTAGTAAATGATGTATTTCAGATTCAAATTGAAGGGGTCTAATTTTAGAAGCCCTACTGTTAACCACTTGACTCAGGATTTACTATGATTAATGATATTAGACTATAGCTCATATAACAAAGTAATTCTGCTCTAATATAGAATGAGACAAATTGGAATTCGTAGGAAAGCTCTCCATTTAAAATTCTTTTTTTTGGGGGGGTGCTGGGGATTGAACTCATGGCCTTGCGTTTGCAAAGCAAGCATTAGAACCACTGAGCTAAATTCCTAGCCCCTAGTTAAAATTCTTCTAACCATTCAACAGCTTAATAACTTTAAAATTCTTGTATTTTGGAAAGTAATATAATTATTTTTTTTCTATTAGCTCAGAATTTTGTATTCATTTGAGGTTTATCTGCTTGTCCTTTGTGCAATTTTTTTAATAGTTGGATGAATTGGTGTCTGTAATTTACATTTTTAATTTATAATTTTTCATTAATACATATTTGCAGTACATAATGATGACATTCATCATGGAAGTTGCTACAAGTAAATAACACATCTTAATTCTTCTTTCAACTCCTTTTCTTCCCATTCCAACTCCCCCTTCCATTTGTTGGTCTCTTTTCCTTCGGCAAAACATGTGTCTTTATATCAAAAAGTGTCATGGACTCTTAACTGTTAATCTCTTCAAAGAGAACTTCATTTCAAGTTGTGAATCCTTTGCTATTCAAAAGTTTCCATCAGATACTGAGTTGGAAAGTATTCTGCTGCATTTGAAACCACGAGTGGCAAAGAACAACTCCAGGAATCTGACTAAGGACACAATGTTTAAGTCCTTCACAAAAATGAAAACTCAACTTTCAATTAC
>PVJO010032444.1:0-13191 GCA_004026905.1 Hystrix cristata | reverse complement strand
ACCCTAAATCAGTTAGGGCACCTCCCGACTCAATCGCCTTCCAAAGCCCCACCCCTGAGAGCATGAGGCGTTGGGGGATATTCCTGATCTAAACTTAGCAATAACCTTCTGAAAACTCAATGCTGACAACGAAGAGTTCTGTGGTTAGGGGAAGAGGGTTAGGGCGCAAGACAACTTCTGAGACATGAAAATAAATGAGAACAGTGAAAAGGCAGTTAATTTAACCGAAGGGTTAGAAGAATAGAAAGGAGCTATACAAATATCTCAGGGATAAAACACGTAGAAAGCAAGTAGGCATGAAATTAATAATTATTTTTAAATGCCAAGATACTGAATTCATTTTAAAACCTGGCTTGAATAGTAAAAGTAGAAAACCATTTCTGCCCAATTAGAGAGTAATAGAGAATTTGTAAAATACCTATTAATAAAATGTAGCAAAGGGAATATTTTTTAAAACGAGTATTAAAAACCATTAGGTTTAGATAAAATTATTTTAATATGATGAGGAAATTATCTCACTAATTTGATAAAAAGAATTTGTTTTGAAATAGCAAAGTAAAGTAGAATGGGAATGCAATTAGGAAAAGTACCAGGATTTCAGTCCTTTCATCAAATATAGTAGGATATCCTGCAGATTATTCCTATTCACATTGCTAAAATACTTTAAAGTAAACCGAAGTATTAAAACGGCAGAAGATATGGATAGCCATACAGTAAGATGTGTGAGTTAGATTTGGAAGAGATCAACTGCCCCATACGTAGGAGTCAATAGGTCCTCCTGTGTGCAGCAGTCTATGTGTGTCTGTGGGATTGTGTGGACCCTCCATGTTCAATGGGCAGTGCCCTGCATGCCACAGGGCTGCCTCAGGATGGTCTAGCTTTATGAATGAGAATATATGTGTCTCCATAGTAGCCAGAGACACTTTCATTTTTTAGAAGAAGTCCTTTGTTCCAATATCTTTCAAGAATTCCAATATTTGGGGGAATAAAATTCAGTCTCACTCATGATTTGCTTCAAGCTACCTTTCCAGCTTCTTGGTCTCAGTACCCCCCTTACAAACTCCTGGTCTTCCTGTTGTCTTTTAGGATGCCCCACAGGTTACTCCTTGGGGGCCTCAAGGTTGCTATCCAACAGAAAATTGGAAGCAATGTGAGAGCAGAAGCTTAGGACATGCGGCGGTATCACTGTCAGCTCCCAAAGTTGAGTTTCTTTGTATTAACTGGGACCCATAAAAAGTCACTATCGCCTAACAGGGCGGAATGGTTCCAGAATATCAAACATAATGAACTCCAGCTGTGTAGACACACGTTATTCATAGCCAACATTTTCCCTCAGACTCAACTGTTACTGCTTTTTCTGCTGAGCTGAGCCAGATCTAAGATTGTCACTGGGGCACCTTCATCTCTTGAGCTTGAAATTTGAATTCAAGGTCTTCCCCAAGTAGCCTCCCTTGCTTCACTTTCCCTGACCCCTACTCTAAATCCCTTAATTCTCTATCATCAGGGGTCCTTCGAAAGCACGAGACCTGAGTGTTCCGTCTACGTTGCTCAATCTTGGTAGGACCACACTCTCAGAGCCCAGAGAAAATCGAAAGCTATAAGGTCATCTCGACTTCGGAAGAAAGCACTCCCTGTGCATCTGCTAAATGTTCTGAGAGCTGTGCTCACTAAAATCTCTCTTCCCAGAGATTTCCAACTACAAACAAACGAAAATCATTCAAAGGCACAGATTGGTGGATGTATCAGAAGGCATTACAAACAAATAAAATTTACTTTGAATAATTCATGTTAATTTACCTCCTAGCCACTACGAATGTTCCACACATTCTCCTTTGTTTATTTGAACGTCCTCTTGGGCGAAATATTTGTTCATGTCTTTTGCCCAGTTTTTAAGTGGAATTTTTTTTTTATTGCTGTAGAGTTTAGAGTTTTAAAATATATTAGTCTTTTATCAAATACGTGCTGTGCAAATATTTCCTCCAATCCCATAACTGTTTTTCCATCCTAAGGGTACTTCGCAGAAAACAATTCATTTTTATGAAAATAGAATTTGTTAACTTTTCTTTTGTGGATTATGCCTATGTTGTCATACATGCGACACTTTTGCCTAACCCTAAATCCTAAAGCTTAACCTTAAATTCTATTCTATGTTTAGCTTTAACAAATTTATAGCTGTAAGTCTTGGGTTTACTTAAGGGTCTGTTATTAATTTTGGAAAAGTACTGCTTCAAGTATTTCTCTGGTGCTGTTCTCTGTTTCTCCTTCTCTTAGCTTGACCAGGCACATGTTACACCTTTTCATAGTATTGCATAATTCTTGGATGCTTGGGTTTTTTTAAGCCATTTTTGTTTCTTTTTGTAATTCAGTTTAGGGACATTTTTTCTTATCAATCAAATTCACTGATTCTTTCCTGCACTGTGTCAGTTCTACTGATAAACCTCCCTAAGCATTCTTCATATCTGCAGCATTATTTTTGATTTATGGAATTTATTTTTAAATATTTCTTCAAGTGTCTACATCTCCGCTTACAATACCCACTTGCTCTCATGTGTTACCTAAACTTTTTCTGTTAGAACCCTTAACATTAACCATAGTTATTTTAAATTACCAGTCTGATAATTCTAATATCTATGTCATGCTTGAATATGGCTTAAAAGACCAGCTGGGCTTGGTGATGCAGCCTGTAATCCAAGCACTCAGGAGACTGCGGCAGGAGGATCACTGTGAGACCCTGTCTCAATAAACCTAAAAAATATGTAAGGAAGGAAAGAAAGGAAAGGAAAGAAGGAAGGAAGGAAGGAAGGAAGAAACAAACAAAGAAAGAGACAGAAAGAAAGAAAGAAGAAGGAAGGAAGGAAGAAAAGAAAAGAGAAAAGAAGAGTTGCTTTGTCTCTCCGCTCCGGGCTATTATTATTTCCTGCTTCATCCCATGGCTTGTTTTTTGTTTGTTTTTGGTTAAAATCCAAAAACCATATATTGGGCACCAGGAACTGAAATATGTGTTCATATAGTGTGGGCATTTATGCTAATCAGAACAAGTCGTGTTTACGGTGTGTTGTAACTGTGGGGGCCAGGGATTCAAATTCCTCTAGTTTACTTTTTCCTCTTTCTTTCTTTTTTGCCTCCTATTGGCTCTGGGCTTGCCAAGTGCTCACTGTAAAAACAGTAGTGTCTTACATTTCGTCCTGGTGTGATCCGTCACGACCCTCCTGCGGCATGGTCGGTATGGGAGTGAGGCTGGGGGTGCGGGCAACCTTCTGCAGAGCTGGCAGTAAATGTTGGTCTTGTTGCGAGTCTGCGTCTTCGCTCATGTTTCTCCAGGGGTACTTCTTCCTCCGTCTCTGCACCATCTTCCCTGACATTTTCAATTTATTTCCTTGAATCATGGATCCAGCTGACTATGGTGTATTTCACCTCTAGGTAAGACTGGAAGCCTAGAAAGAGTTGTAAGAGAGAAATAGCATTCTGCCAGCTGGAATAGGACTTTGGAATAAGGCCTAAAGATTAGGTCATTTTACAAAGCAGGCTCTGAATCTATCTTGTAAGTATTATGATCCGTCTCCCTATCAGGGTCACCATCACATTTTCTTAAATCTTCACTACAAGAATCTCGGAAAATTCCTGAAGGTAATGGCCACAAAACTGCAGCAGGGCTCTCCCTGGCAGCATCCTACACCTCCAGCCCCAGGGGCCTCTGTGTTACATGCTGGTCCACGCCCGGCCTCCAGCAGTGTGTTGAAATCATCCCGTTCTGCCCAGGGGATGGTTTCAGTACCTTCTGCTCGAGGTAAGCAGGTCTCAGCTGTGTCTCTCACAATGAGACTTTCTCCATTTTTTAGATCACTGTAAGCCTGTTATCTCAGTTCTCTGACAGGTCCAAGAAAAATGATAGATTTTCAGATTTTCAAGGTTTTTCGTTGTTAAGAGTATGGAATAAATGACTTCCATGCCCCTTACATGCAGATGCTTAAACTAGACACTCACTCGCTTTCTTATACTTATTTAGTTTCTAAACTATTGTGTGATTAGTAATATTACATAAGTATATAAAGAATACAAAAGACACAATGTAATATTCTAACATAGTGTTATGGTTGGGACCCAGAATGTGCCCCCAAATGCTCATTCAGTCAATGGCTTGGTTGCCAGCTCTTGGACTCTCGTGAAGGCTCTAACTTCATCAAGTGGATGAACCCACCAATGAGTTCATGAACTGAACGGGCTGACAGGAGGTGGGCCAGCTGGGGGAAGTGGGTCACAGATTGTGAAACTGTAGGTCACACCTTGTCCCCATCCCTTTCCTCTCTGGCTTTTTTCTTCTCCTTTATCATGGAAGTCATTTATTCTTCTCTCTCTGATACCTGGCTGCCATGAGATGAAAAGCTTCTGCCATGATGCGCTGCCCCAACACAGGTCCAAAGCTGGAACCAGCAGACCATGGACTGAATTCTCTGAAACCATGAACCCGAGTACACATTTCGTCCTTGAGTTCTCCCTCTTCTTGCTGGTGTTTTCTCAGTGTGATGGAAAGATAACTATATATATCATCTGTATTATGTCATATAAAATATATACATCCACTCTATAAATCATAGGAGAAGATAACACTTCTAAGTATACAATACAATTTTTCTAGGGAAAATGAATCCTGTTTTTGACTCAGAAAGTACCTTATTTTGAATCATACATAAAGCAATTCAAGTAGTTGAATACATACCAGATGTATTGCTGGGACACTGGATTTAGCCCTATTTCTTTCTCTCAGTGAAGTGTGAAGGAAGAGCCCGTGGTCAGGTGGCCATCCAACAAAGCAGCAAACAATGTCTACTGTGTTTTTGACTGTAACATTGAACTGATGAGGGGAAGTCAGGAATTACAGCTACTATTAGAGAAACACTAGTCTCTTTATATTGCTACAGAAATGTTTTCAAGATCCAACCATGCTGTAGCACACCTTATTATTCTGTTACTCTATAGAGCTGAATAAAGTCACATTATAATATTATATGATCCCATCATTAGTTCATGAGCATTTGGATTGTTTTCACTTTTTGGATACTGTAAATATTGCTGCTGTAAACACATGTGTGGAAGTTTTTACATGTGCATCTGTTCACTTCTGTAGAGCATATAGCTAGGAAAGAAATTGTGAGGTTGTATGGTAACTCTACTTTTAATAATTTTAGGAACTGCCAAACCATTTTCGAAATTTGCTTCTCTAATGTGCATTCCCACCAGCATAGAACACAGGTTCCAGTCTGTATACAATACAGATTGCTATCCCTTATTTGAAATTCTTGGGACCAGATGCATTTCAGATTTTTTTTTTATTTCAGAATTTTGTCCATACATAATGAGATATTGTGAGGATAGGATCCAAGTCAAAACACAAAATTCACTTCTGTTTCTTATACATCTTGTACACATAGTCTGAAGGAATTTTATATAATTTTTTAAATAATGTGCTTGAAATGAAGTTTCCTGAAGTGGAACTTTGCACTTTTGGCATCATATCAGTGCTAAAAAATTGAGATTTTGGAACACGTCAGACTGGATTTTGCATTAGAGAGGCTCACCCTGCATTTGCTGTTTTCTATTTGGTTGTAGCCATCCTAATTTTTGTGAAGAAGTGTCTCCTCTTGCAGATTTTCTTTTGCTAAGGACTAAGGGTGTCGAGTACAGTTTCAAATGCTCAATCACCATTTATTTGTCTTTCTTTGGACATTTAAATCCTTTCTTTGATTATAATGGGATATTTATCTTTTTATCATAGAATTGGCTGTGTTCTCTAGGTGTGAGTCCCTTATCACATTTATGGTTTGCAAATACTCTCTCCCATTTGAGTTCTCTTTTTCACTTTCTTGATAGGATTCCTTGAAGAACAAAAGCTTTTCAGTTGGTCTAACCCACTTGACCTATTTTCTTCTGTCAACTGTGATTTTGATCTTGTCGCTAGGAAATCATTGTCTAATTCACCCTATGCAATTCCTATGTTTATTGTAAATTTTAAAATTTTAGCTCTTATATTTAAACATCTGGTCTATTTTGAATTAATCCTTGAATTAAAGAAAAGGTCTAAACTCGCTCTTGTGATTACCTGGTTGTCCCAGCACCATTTGTTGTAAAGATCATTCCACCTTACTCCACTCTACAGGAATTGTCTTGATAGTTTGACAAAAAATCAACTGAGTCTAAGTATACAGGATTATTCATTAGTTCTTAATTCTAAATTTTTTTATCTATATCTCTAGCTTTAGGCCAACTGTCGTTGCTTTTTATCTTTTATATATTTCTTGATCCATTTGCACAAAACTACTCCACTGATGTGTTATTACATTCATTAGCCTTTTGTATACATGTATTTTATATCAAAAAGCCTTTTGTATACATGTATTTTATATCAAAAAGCATGTCTTAGGTCTATTTTTGCTCAAAACTTTAGCCTGATTTCCTTTTACATAAACACGATATTATTTTCTCATAGTATAAATTTTTAAATCATTGAATTTCCAGAAACATTTCCTATTAACCCATTGGAGGAGACCAGCCCATGTTTCATGGTTGTCATGCCTTTCAGACTCATGTTACGTATATTGTCATTGCAATATTGTCTTGAATTGCTTTACTTGTCCTTTGAATTTACTTATCACTCTCTAAGGGGAAAAATACTCACTTGTCACTGCAATCTCTTGGCACAGACTGTTCATTGATGAGAAAATGTCTAACAATTTCTCTGTCTTATTTTACTTATGCTGTGGTGAATTTTATAGTTTTTCACTCTTCTATTCTTTAACTTAGCATCTTTCATTGTCAAACAGTGTGGCTTTGGCCTTTAGGGAAATTCATTTTTTATCTTGGAGTCGATGAGAACACACACACACACACACACACACACACACACACACACACACACACACATTCTTCCTTTTGATTACTACTGCAAGAAACTCTGAATCTCCCAATCCCTCATGTCAATAAAGGATGTCTTCTCTCTGTGTGTGCTTTCACACAGGAATTTTTTTGCAAACTATAGTTGGTAAAAGACCATTCACTCCATAGGGATCAGCAGGCCTAGATACAGGCAATCATTTGCTCACAGGAAGAGAGAGACAGAATTTTAACAAATACAACATTTTCTCAAGTAAACTAGTGGTTAGTTAATCCTTGGGGCTAAAAGAAATCTCTGTGTCCCTTCCCCATGCTGCTTTTCTCCAACACGCTCCAGGTCACCTCTCTCCTGTTCCAGACTCTAATTCTCACAAAATGTTTTACATCTTACTTTTTCTCTGTAATCGCTCACCATTTCCCAAACATTCTCACTGCATATTCTGACACTATACTTTATTCGTCTATAAAGTCTTTAATAGCCTTCGCCTTGTCCTGAATATTTTCTCATTTTCCTACACTCTACACAAGCTGGGTCTCTGCTGTGGACACCGATACTCCGGTATCCCTGACGCCCTCTCTCTAGGCACTGGGTTAGCTGCTCTTTTCTGTCCCAGGCCCTCATCTCTGGGCTGGACCTGGGTCCTCATGGCCACACTACTAGACTCCTTTCACTTGCTTCTCAGTAACCCCCATGCTCACCTCTGATTTAACTCTGAAGTCACCTAACTCTACTACTTACTACTTTCATCTTTAAAATGTGGTTTCTGACTCACGGCCACTCTGCAACTTGTACTCTTGTTCTTGTTACTTTCAAGTGGATTTTCACATCTTGGTCACATTTGCATAGCCCCAGTGTAAGCTCTACCTGGGGACAAGTTCCTCTCCCAGATATTTGGCTGAATCTGGAGACATTTTAAATTGTTGCAATGCTAAGGATGCTACTAACATCTAGGGGTTAACAACTGGGGAGTCTAAACCTGCTTCAAGGCCAAGAGCAGAATTCCACGACACAGAATTACCCAGACCAAAGTGGCTAAGTGGAGAAATCCCCTTGGAGACAATACTTCTTACAGGCTAGCTTTGAATGTAGCCAGGATCCCCTCTACCGAAACTCACCAGTCGCTCCTGCGGTCACGTCACCTTGGACTGGCATCACCCGTGACTGGAACACTTCAGCAGCCTCCTCACCTCCTCCCGTGCATCTTCCTCTGGATGGCTCTTCCCATACCTGCTCTTTCCTCCTCCAGCTTTCCTTGTCTAGAGTCATTTACATGCCTACATCCCCAAGTTTTCCAGTGGAAGCTCTCTTTTGAATACTAACATTTCAAATACGAACATTTCTTTGTCATACTCACTTGACAAAGAACTGTACCTTGATCTGTGCTATTTCTGTATTCTTAGAACTGGATGCTTCCAAAGTGAAGCACCTGTAGCACTGAGTGGACTCTGACCTTAGGACGGGAGCCCTTCCCGGTGCTGAGCAGTGAGTAGCGCTTCCTCACTGAGTCAGGCCTCACACTCACCTCTTTTGCCTTTTTTCCACCCTCCCCAACATCCATATCACTCCTTTTTGCATCATCACTCATCTCTAAAAGAACATCCTACAGTTTCCTGGGAAAACTCAGAAGAGAGATCCCACTAGCCCCTAAGAGCACATCCACCAATCGGCACATGTGCCCACGTGTTTATAACGTCTTCTTGTCACTCACAGTCAAAAACTCGTGCTCTGCTTTCGTTCCTTCTCCCCTCTACAAGAATTTTGGCCTAACGATTTCTGACAGTCTGTTCTACATTTGCATTCTCTTGAATCCCTGACCTCACTGGGTCACGCCCATGCCCTGTCACATCCCATTAACTATCCTGTCTTTAACACACACTCTCCTGGCCCTGGGACAAGAAATGTCTTTCCTAAGTATAAACCAAACTTTGACTTATATTTTGAGCAAAAGTTGGATACTTTTAAGATGTCTTGGAAGGGGACAGTAAAATTCCTACAAACTGAAAACAAGCAGAACTTGCGGGACACTGTTGCTAGGATCCTATGTTTAGCCCCCAGTTCAGCATTGCCTTGGAAATGCATATTACGATAATCATAGTAAACAAAGGGGCCAAGAAATAAAACATTGCTTCCCAGGTGATAAAGAATTAATCCTCTCTACTAATCACTCCAAAGAACGCTGTCCAATTTCATCCTTTTTCTTAGTTACATGTTTTTCCTATCTCCTATTGTACAAGGATTTCTACTCTAAACAATGGTGTGTGGCTGAATGCTCTTCTTTCCACATAGCAAAACAGAGCACAAAAAAGTACAGAACCACTGGGTTTGCAGTCCAGTACCAGTGCTTCCAATGTGAGTGAATAAAAGAGGATTTCTGTGGTTTAATCCTACGTGAAACAAAGCCCCGCTTGATTAGATTTTCAGAGTAAGTCCAATCCTTTGTATATCATTTAATCAGTATTCAATATTAATTACTAATTGATACCTACTAGCAACCATAAAAAATACAACTTTCTTTTAGGAGCAGCAATCAACATTTGGAGTTTTTAAGGGTTTTTTAAAATTAGTGTAACCAAGCCTATTAAAAGGTCAGAATTAATCAGCTTCTTTCATAATTCTTTTATGCAAATCTTAAAGATATATTTTCACTTTCTTTCCAGTTTAATGGTCACTGACCCTTAGAATTGTAAATATACAATACTTACTTAAACGTAACTGATTGCTATACAGGAGATCTAGCAAACTCCACAGAAGGGAATTGATAGATTGTTTTAAAAAGATAAAATATAGGGACAGTGAGAATATCTGGCATCAAAAGTGTCTCAGTAGGGTACAAATAAGTAAAGCACGGGGGTGAAATGAATTGCAACTGAATCTATTTGCATTAGGGATTGAACATGACATGCTTAGTAGGAAAGTTTGCAACGCTCCACCGAACAGTAGAAAAATAAGTTGAATATTTTAACAATGTTTCAGTATTCTCCAAACGAGCTTTCTCTGCAGATCCCATTTCAGCCATTTTTATCCAAAAATAAGGGTTTCTTAACACGTTGTTAAAAAAAAAAAAAAACTCACCTAAATTTTTGCCCTTAAATGTAGCCAAAATTTCCAGTATAATTGAAATTTTGCCCTAGACAACTACTTTTTGTTTGATGTTTTCTAAGTGTTTTGGTTTTCGGTTGATGTTCTGGTATTAGGTGATATGAATTTGTCCTAGTTTTAACCTCTCCTCCTCTCATCTAATCCATCCCTTTCAAAACACTTCAAACTTGGAATATGTAACATGGAACAAGTCCAAATTCTTCGTAGAAGATCTACATTTGTCCTGCTCCTGATCAAAGAATTAGATAATAGGAAAGCACTGCTTTGCACTGTTTCTTTGTTCGTATCGGATGAAAGTCTTTAATGCTCATCTGTATTAGTTTGCTAGAGCCGTGCTGATAAAATGCCACAGACTGGGGGACTTAAACAAAACTTTGCTTCCCACAGTGCTGGAGGTCAGAGGCCAAGATTAAGACGCTGGCAGACTGGGTGATCCTTGGATTGTACAGGGCCACCTCATCACTGTTTCCCTGCGTGGTGTCCTGTCTGCGAGCAAGCACCCTGCCCTCCGCTCTGCTGTGTCCAGAGCTCCTCCTTGTATGACGACACCAATCAGATCTGACTGGGGCCTGCCCACGTGACATCATTTGACCTTAAGGGCCTCTCTAAAGCGCTTATCACCAAATGCTGTCACATCTTGACACTAGGGGCTTTACACATCTCGGGGGAGACAGTTCAGCCTGTAACACCATCTAGAATAGATCAGTGACACTGTGTAAATGTCCAAATAGAAGAAGTGTAAAAGCACAGAAATTATGGTGGAAGATAATCAAACCATCTTTGCATTACTCTGTTAGATATGCATGAGCTACCGCACGAGTAGAAACTGGTACATTAGGGTTATGGCTACCTCACAAATTGACACTAAAAATCAGAAAAAAGTTACTGGCAAAATGCACATTGAAGCAGTTTGTGGAGAGATATGACAAAAAGGTCACATAGTTCAAGGCATAACAACATATTATCGGTAGAGATAAATAAGAGAAAGGAACTAAATTCTGCCTTTTTAACAATTGCTACTACTGCATTTTGTTGATTCCATAACAGTGAAAGAAAAGGTTGTATCATCGAGACCTTTTCATTTTAAAATGCCTCTTTGAGACCTTGTATATAAGAATAAAAACATTTTATAAAAGATGATTATAAGATGGTTACTGATAATTTTACATTTATTTTCCAGAAGCAAAGAAAGAAAAATATTTCAGTAATTTTGGTATTAAAAACTATCATTTAGACCTTCACGTAACATCTTCTTCTACCATGATCCTCACCTTACCGTTAGAAAGTTCGATATGTTGCTGCAAATAATTTGTTTTCTCTGCAGCCCAGAGAGGGTCCGTCCAGCCAGATGCTCACGTGCCTCTGGCCTCTTTCAGGGCCTCCGAGGACGCTGCTGAGTGTGAGCAGCGCCCTGCTTCAGGCCACCAGGCAGATTCGGCCTCCATCCATTGTGTTTGGTGAGAACTGTGCAAGCCATAGAGACAATATATTTCAATTTAATGTACAGAAGTACATGCATAGTTCTCATTTTACAGTCAGTTTCAAATAATCTTTTAAATTTTCATAAAGCATAGACTCTAAAATCAAACCAAGACAAGACCTAGAATTTCCCAAATTTGGAGGATCTCAAGAACAACCCAAAGTAGCACTGATCCCCAAAATTACAGCATATGTATAGAGACCCCTCAAAAACTGGGGATCGTTCAGCCTCTCTATAATAAAGTATCTTATAAGGTACAAAAGTTCATATAATATTCTTAAGGTGAATCTAAATTCATGCCATACAATAAACAATCGCAGTTGGCTTAGATTTAATCTTTACTTTTATTCTTATACTGTTTTAAAAATAAAACACAAAATCTGTTTCTTATAGTATACAGACAACAGGAAAAGATATAAAAACAGCAATAACTGCTCACATTTCTTTATTTCCTCTACTTTCCCTTCCCCTCCATAAGCACATGCATTTGCATCTTTATAGATGTTAGTGCCAACATATAAATTCACAAATTTATTTTTTATTGGATAATCAGACAACCGTTATTCAGCACCTTACATTTCTAATGTCCATCCCTCGGGCCAATCGTATAAATGATGGTAGTCATGCAGCATTTTTCACAAATACGGCAGCACCATCTCCTCCATCTCATGGTGTGATGCATCTTCTCCCACTGGAAGATAGGCACGGCCAGCTCGCTTACTTTTAACAGTAAATTGTGAACACAAGTACACATTGCCTTTGAGAGACACACAGTGGTTTCCGTGTCACATTCTGTCTTTCGCACAGGAAGGCAGCATGTGAGCTAGAGACAGAAACTCTGGGCAACTGTGATAACAAAAGTCGGATGTACATCAAAAGTATTGTTATTTTCCAAACAATGAGATTTGGGGAATCAGACTTTTCTGAACCAGTGCAGAAATGCAAAATTATTTTTTTTAATTGCACAATATGAATTTTTAACCATGTATCTATTTACTTTTCAAATAGTAAGTGTTGGATCATTCTTTCTGTAATAGAGTACGTCATACATTTGTACACAAAACCTGTGGCTTTATGAGTGTAAGATACTATTCCTAAGTGAGATTTCTGGGTCCAATGGCAACGTTAACGTGTTCATATTGCTGGTGGAAATGGTTAGTAGAAATCCGCAGAAACGATGAGCAGGACAGAGTCGTGAGAAATAATAATGATCACAAAGCCAATAACCTATATGAATGATTATTGTAGCTCATTCATCACTCTAGACTGTTCACGTGTTTAATAATTTCATCATATGAAGTAGGACTAGGAACTAACACATTCTCGGGTCACAATTACAGAACAAATTAAATAATGAATTTGTTCAAGGTCACATGGCTCCTGAGTAATGGAGTGGTATTGGCCGGCAGCTAGGAATTTAAACTGATAGCCACACCTTTATGGGGTCACAGAGTTGCATGCCACACACACACACACACACACACACACACACACACACACACAAACACACATTTCTCGAGGTAAAGCTTTCTCAGGTAAAGTTCAGTTAAAAACTTAGAGCAGCCATTTCCTCTCTGAATCACCCACCTGCTTTCTCTCTCCTTGTCCCCCCCAAATCCTCTTTCTCATTCTGATTTACAAAAGGAAAACATTTTCCCAAGATGTCAATACGTAAATAGGATCAGGCATGGTGGCACACGAGGGTAATCCCAGCACTCAGGAA
>PVJO010032443.1:0-13132 GCA_004026905.1 Hystrix cristata | reverse complement strand
CAATGACATGGATATATAGGAAGTAAGGCAGCATAGGAGGACACGTTTTCAGAGTTGAAATATTTTCATTTGTATAATTCTTAGTAGTAAAGGAATATTAATATGTGTGTTCCCATGCCTAGCAAAGAAACTGAACACTAAATGGGGACAAATGTAAAAATATGAGGCAGTATTATCAAACATTCAACTCTTAGAATAGTAAAATCCTTCAGACTGGCTACAGGAACAGAGTCCCTGAACAATTATTGATCATTAGTCATAGTCATTGGAGAAAGTTTAGAGGAAATTCCCGAATAAGGAGATATCAATAACCATTTAAAAGATGTTCAAGCATATTAATAATTAATTTATATACTACCCGATTTGAAAGAAAAACTAATCCAGCACATTTTTACCAGAAACTGGGAGCAAAGTAGGAAGATAGAGAAATGACAATGCCATTTAATATACTCTACTTCAAACCGCGGCTCATATTATTATCATTCCAGCAGCTGTGGGAATTGTACTAGGCTCTTGTGAATCATATGTGATTGCTCAAGTCCTTATTCTCTTGCCTCAAATTATTTGAAAGACATTCACCATTGTGAATTTTTTGCCTGGAATTGATAAGTTTAAAAGAAATCTCTAAGTTAGGAATAAAAGTATAACAATGAAGCTGATGAACATACAATCCCTGCTTCAGGAACCCTTATGAACCCTTAAACAGAGGGGATTTGCAAATCCCAATTTTGGTTTAGATCGCGTTGAACAATTCACTAGACAGAGTTAAGTAACAGCCTGATGGGCTGATACAGATGGAAGCCGACTGTGCTCAGTTAAATAATACAATTAGAAATATTTGGATATTTGAACAATTGAACAATTAAGAGTAATGCATATTTCATTGTTCCTGCACTGCAATGTTTGTTTGAAATGTGCCTAAGAATTTTTTTTTTAATTCCGACTTAAGATAAGTAGAACTTTTGTCAATGATTCCCTTTCACTTAGAATCTAGAGATTCTTTTTCCTTCATTTTCATATTTACTTCATTGTCTCAAATAAAAAGAAATGAGTTTATGCATTTCTATTTACACATATTTATTTTTAATACACTTAAAAATTGAAAAAAATGAAATGCATTTTGTTTAGTCTTGCAAATGATAAAAAAAATCGAAGGATCCATTTAGATTTGCAATTAGCCCTTAATGAAGTTTGAAGTCTATTATGGAAAATTATTTGTGTGTTTATTTGTGTGCTCACACACTTACGTGTGAAAGATAGATGTAAAATTTTGCACTTATTCACCTTTCCATATACAAGAGGACCACACACAGTGGCCTGTCCAGGAATAAAGGAATTCTAGGCCCAGGGCAACCACGTTGGAGGAGCCAGCTGTACTGGTCATTGCGCAACGCTCTCCGGGAGGGCCCCGGTGTGTCCTCGACCCAGCCAGTGTCTGCTGCACCTGGAATGGGAGCTACTTACACAACTGTCTTGTGTTACATGATCTGGTTTATGGTGACTTACTGTACAGTTGAACTAAATAAATAAATATATATGCACTTAAAATCAAAGTAAATTAAAAATCTCATACAAAATCAATTTTAAATGTATCTTGATATGATTTATGAAGATCACTAGTGGAAGCAATATTTTTGTTTCAAAATCTAAATTTTAGTATAATTTTTCATTCCACTTTATCAGATTAACTGTTTACGAAAATGAATATGAATGTAGATCTCCATGACTACAAGACAGAACTAGAAATTTGAAAATTTATGGAACTAGAATATACAGACAAGAACCAAGACACAACCAAATAGTCTTGTTTCATCAGGCGTGATTGATGTCAGTAGGGGCAAAATGCTGTGCATGTTAGTGTTTGTCCCACTCATTTCTTTATCAGCTGAGTCCCAGATTGGCCAAGAAATTCTGAATGGTCAGCCTAGAATTTGGAAAGAGGGTAGCATGAGCACAATAAAATCAAAACCAAGACGTGTGTTCTAGCTTTCCCTAGGGAGGTGATATTTAAGTCAATGCAGGCACAGATAGTAACAATTCTGCTCGACAACAACAAAAATATCATTAGAAACTTCATGAATTTGTCTTCTTTTTATTTCAAATGATCTACAGATATAACTTATTTTAATGAATTATTCTAAAATGCCTGAAGATGTGTGAAATTTTATGCATTTCCTGCTATATAAAAACTATAAAACTAATAGTGTTCATTGTTTTGGTTTGAATGATACCCAATATTTAATATAGGCAAAGATAATAGCTTTTCATAATTTTTTTTTTTTTTTTTGTAGAATCAGCAGTAAGAAACCAACAGTTCTTTCATATGTTCACGCTATTTTTGCAAAGTTACCTTTGAACTGAAATTTTATGCTTTGGAAGATCTTCAGATAGCTCAAGATTTCAAGTAATGGCAGAGGTGGTAGGCTAATTAAGTTCATCTGTAAAATGCTCTAAGAAAGCTATTTATGGAAGTGACGCACATTTGCTTTCTGACTTTCAAACTTTTTTTTTGCTACTAGAGGCAAGAAACATAAAAAAGAAACTAGCTTTAATTTGGTAATTTTTTTTAAAGAAACAAACAAAAATATGTTACCATATAAACAATACCAACCCTTTTGTAGCTATAGCAATAAAAAACTTATTATATTAAATAGTTATTTTAAAACATTTGATGTTTTAATTAAAAAGAAATGCATACATTACAGGAGTTCTATACTTATTAGTAAATAACAATTTTGTGATTCAACAAATATGATGCTTTAAACTAGAAAATCATGGTGCTGTAATATTCATTTGATCAATAACGCTTCAATTTTTGAGCATCAAAAATATTAATATTTGGCATTGACTAGAATTGCAAGATGGGGAGAAAGATTTGAGAAGTGTTTTGCTTTCATACTTTTTACACGATACATAGGTGTGCCTTCTAAATATAGCCGTTATTATTCAAACACATTAAAATCAACACTATTCTTTCACATTTCTGAGCTCTAAAGTGAGAATAATCCCATACAGTTTGAATTTTCCTTTCACTGTAATTGCTGCTCATTATTTTTCCAATCCAAAATTTTTTTTTTATTTCTTTCCTTCCATTAACATCTAAGTATGTGGTCAGCCATGTCATTTACAATCTCGTTTCATTTTGTCATGGACTACCCACACGTATTTGCACCTTACATTAATTCTTTTCCAGAAAGTCCCCGCTCTGTTTCATCTTCTATACTGTCAGAGCTTTCTGGCAGGTAGATGCTAAAACATTCTCAAATGAATAAATTTTCCAAAATGTAAATCATGTTGTAGTCAATCTTGTTCATGTTCCTGCTTCCAAAACTACATACCCTAAACCAACCACACCATAATCACCTGGAGAGTGTACTGCCTTATTTATTTATTTATTTATTTTACCATTAGCATTCATTATTTAACTAGAATTACTCCACACTTCCCACAATATTTTCAAAATCTCTGGAGAATTTTTAAACTAACAAAGATTTGCATTTTGAAAGGTTTCCATGGCAATGTTTATATAAGCTTTTGAGAACCACAATTTTAAATGACTCCTTAGGTTCACTGTTTCATGCTTGGTTTAAAAAAGAAAAAAGAAGAAGTAAATGTAGTACACTAAATAATGTCACACTCCATCAAATTATGCCCATAACCTACCTCCAGGAAGCCATGAATGTAACTTACATGAGAAGAGGAAATTCATGGACACCATGCATTTAGGAATCTTGATCCAGCAATCCCTCTTCTTGTTATAAACCCACCAAAAGGAAATCAAAACCTCACAAAGATGTCTGCACATTGCAACATAACGTACATTAGCTGAGACGTGCAAACAGCCTGTTTGTCAGCCGATGGGCAAAGGACAAAGCAGGAGACCCTGCTATGAGCACATTGAGAGGGATTGAAGGACACTATGCTAAGGAAAGTAAACCATATAACAAAATGAAATTTTGCATGACCCCACTAATATGTACAATCTTTTAAAAAATTCAAATATGTAGATACAGAGTGTAAAACAAGAGTTTCGAGGGTTTTGTTTGTGGGAGAAATAGGACAAGGAGTTTCAAAGAATACAAATCAGAAGATGCACAAGGTAGAGAAGTTGAAAGGTCTAATATATGACAGGAGAACTACAGTTAATAAGAGTGTATTCCAGGGGCTGGGGATTTAACCCAGTGATTAGAGTTCTTGCCTTGCAAGCACAAGGCCCTGAGTTCAATTCCCAGCACACACACAAAAAAAAGAGCATATTCTCTTCAATTTTTAAAATTGAGACAATTATAATTGTTCTTACTACAAGGAGAAATGAATAGCTATGTGATAATGGATATGATCTGTTCCACTATAGTAAGAATCCTGCATTCTTTTTCTCTATCTCTGTCTCCTTCTCCCTCTTTCTATCTATCCATGTAAGTCACTTTCTATATACAAATATCTTAAACATATATCTGTTTAAAATACATAAGTATAAACATGTAAATAAGTTGTATTTATGTATAAACATATAAGGTGCATATGTATATAAAAATATAAAAACATGTGTTTAACATGTAATTTGAAGATACAGAGCACAGTACTGTGTGCTTCTAACATGGATAATCATATTTTTAAAAGCCTTGTGACAGGTAGATGACTGTCTGAGGCTCGCGGTGACACTGATAGCTATTGTAAGTGGAACTGGGAGGGGTCATTCAGATCAAAGGCCATGTGGTAATAGAAGCAGAGCTCGGGATGATGAGATTACTAATTTCGAAAAGGAGGTGAGATCAAAGGTCAAAGAATTGAGCCAGTTTCTGGAGCATGAAAGATGCAGGAAAGATTCTCTCCTCAGAGACTCCGGGATCATCCTTCTTTGCCAATATTTAACTTTGGTCAAATGGAGCTGATTGCGGATGTCTAACATCCAGACTGAAAGCCAGTGAATTTGTCCTGAATTTTTTTACAGAGGCAGTAGGAAGGTAATATCCAGAATATTCTCTTTCTTTCTCGTGGACTGCTGCATTTTACTCTCTTTCCTGAACATTTCACTTTTATTTTTTTTTTTGGTATCAGAATTAAAATCTCGTTTTCCAGGACTTGCCCCACCTATCAGTTAATATAGCAAACTTTCCCTCTACAACCCTGTGAAATGACTCACTGGAGCATTTTGGTTTTCACACACTTTAGCTTCTTTTGGTGAACATTAATTTTCATAAAACTTATTCTTGTCAGTTTGGTGTATCTGTAAACACCTTGTGTGCACAGATAATTCACCCGATGGTTATGTGACGATATTACAGCGCAGTCACGTTCAGCTAATCATCACCGGCTAATCAGTTTGTCTTATTTAAATCCTCAGTTACATTGAAGGACATAAAACTAGGTGGAACCATAGACCTAAACCACCATTACTAGCAGTTTCGATCCATGTACTTCCAAACTCTTACACATTGTTTTATCACATATTAACTGCTTGATGAGTGTGGATTAAGTTAGCTTATTATATATATATATATATATATATATATATATATATATATATATATATATATATACTCGTGAAATGAAATTATAAGCGATATGAAAATTCCTTTTAAAAGTGTTCTACAACTTTTGTTGATGTGATACAAACTTCGCTATAACATAAATACCATATATCCTACCGGTAAATCATACATATTATACAGATCTTGATTCTAGAAATAAATTTGAATACCATATGATATTATTAATAATGTGTTCAGAAGGTAAAGAATAAAGCCCATCACTTCTAATTTCTTATCAAAGTAGATGGGGATATAGGAATACATTCCAGGGTTTCGGAATTAACTCACATAGAGGGAAGGATGTGTTAAGAAAAGGCAAGCTATGTTGCTTTGTTTGTGGTGAAGCATTCTTAAATCTGCATACATTTGCACTGTGTGCATATGTGAAGTCCCTGAGGACTGGTGAAGACTGAAACCTAGAGCATTTTAAGCTACCAGTAACCCCATACTCAAGGTTTTCCTAAAGGTGAAAATATTAGCTCTGAGCTCCCACTACGTACCATCAATTATGTTAAGTATTCATGTGCATTTTCCTACATTAACTTTTTCATAATAATTCTGAGATAGTTGACCAACATTATAGACTTAGAAAAGAGATAATATACTATATTTGGTCAAATTATTCAGTCTATGATATTGATCATTATACACATGGCTGTTTTCTCCCAGTACTCAGGGAATCTCTGTGACCCGTTTATGATCAGCTGGGATGAATTCAAGCAATCCAGACAATGTCTCACTACTCACCTCCTCCTGCCAACACAGATTGATAGTTGAGATTGTGAATCTATCAAAAGTTCTGCAGATAAGCTGTTGTGTTTCTGTACATTCCTTGTTAATTACTAATTACTGATCTTACATGATACAGAATAATACATATGCATTTGATCTGGCCACGACAGAGTAATAGAGACCCAGATTTATGCAGGGATGACGTTGAAATAGTTCAATTGGTGAATTCATTAAGCCGGAAACATTTTTGTCAGTATGATATTATAAATGCTGTCAGTAAGAATACCGTATGAGGTAACTTAATGAAACTGATTGTTAATTTTTAAAGAGAAAAAGTACATTTAAGAAAGACAGAGTATGGTATTCAAGGTAAATCACTTTATTAATTCCATATTGTATGTTTCCATCTGTAGTTATGTAAATTACTAGCATACAAAGCTATGTGAGTTGAGACATTGTTTCTAAATACATGACCATCATTTTAAGCATACATGGAGTGATCCTCTTCTGTAGGGAACACATTCCAGGAAGCTCATTAAATGATTAATATTCTGGCAAATTAACCCAATAATGTATTGTTTTTGCCACTTTAAGTGTTTTCCATGTACTGAAGCCATCACTTTTGCAGTTTGAGGTGCAAGAGCAAAACTAACATGATTTCTTTTTCCTTCTTTGCTCATGGTTTCAATGACAGATTTGTTCTTACTATAGATCTTAGCAAGCTCATCATAGGAAATTTTTCATTTCCTTATTGAGAATCTTTTACTTTTTGCAACTAAAGTGTGAACTTTATGCTTTTTGTTATTGTTGTTGTTTTTGGCATAGTGGAATTGCCGTCGTAACCACACTTGCTCTTTGGGGCTATTACTAAGTAAAGTAAGAGTTACTTGTATGTAAGCACTGTGACCCCCCCATTGATCCTACAGCCATAATGGCTGCTAAATCCCCAAAACACAGTCAGAGGATAGAGCATAGATACTTTGCAGAAAGAAGTGGCCCATATCCAGGCAGTGACAGAATGAGACCGTGGAAGATTTCACTCTATCCAGGTTTCCATACAATTTAAAATTTATGAATTATCAATTTTTGGAATTTTCCACTTATTACTTTCACTCCACATTTGACTGTGGGTGACCAAAACCATTGAAAGTGGATGAGGGGGAGATAGCATATCTTATCACACTGTCGTCATCTGTATCTACATTTGTGAGAAGATTCATAGAACTGGGAATATTTGCATATCTCTTTTCTCACGTTACTCTAAGGGCGCAGTTGTATTCACCCAGCTGGAAATGCAAGTTTTATAGGACTGTGTAGAAATTGCTTATATTTTCCCTGTATACTCAGATCATAATAATCAATTTTGTGAACATGAACCCATAGGAGTGTGCCCTTAGTGTGGTAGGAAAAGTGACCATGAATCTACTGTCAGATAAGTTGATATCATAGAAATTAGACATAACCTTTAAATAATCTTAGATCATCAAACTAATAACCATAATTGTATTAGTTGCTCTATTAGTCAGCTTTCTGATATGAGTACAAAATATCCGACACTTGCAACTTAAAGGAACAGAAGTTTGTTTGGCTCATGGTATCAGAGGCTTCAGTCCACGGTCAGGAGCATCATGGCAGAAGGGCTTGGATAACAAAGATGTTCCTCTGAACACATCCAGGAAGCAGAGCAGGGGAGTAGCAGCAGAAAAGAAGCAGCAAGTGACCACACAGATTCCACAAGGTGTTGCCCCCGTGACCCACCCAGAGACAGATGATGTGTGACTTACCAACCTCCTGAGTGTCTCTCAAGCCAGTGAATTTGGCATTCAAGTTAAACCTGCCATCCCAGTTGTGCCGGGCTGCCATAATGAAATACCACAGACTGGTTGGCTTGAACAATACACGTTAATTCTGTCAGAGGTCTGAACAGAAGCATAATCATAATCAAGGGGATGGGAATTCAGTGTCATGTGAGGACGTTCTTGTTCTCCTGCAGAAAACAACTTTCTGTGTGTGTGTGTACAGTATCTCTCACATGGGCTTTTGTCTGGGAAAACTGAGAAAAGCCTTTCTCATCTCATCTATATATATTTTTTTGGGGGTGCTGGGGATTGAACTTGGGGCCTTGTGCTTATGAGGCAAGAGCTCTAAGCACTGAGCTAAATCCCCAGCCCCTCGTCTCATCTTCTTATAGAAACACTAGCTCTGTTAGAGTCCTGTACTTATGTTATCAAGTAACCTTAGTTACCTCTTTAAGGACCCAATGTCCAAGTATGGTCACTTCGGGAATTAGTGCCTTGAAATATGAATTAGGATGGAAGATTTAACAATTCCATTCTAAACAATAACTCCCATCTGCAACAAGCTTATGTGACACATTGATTTCTCTGCAAGGTAAATCATAACCTTCTGGTACTTAGCAGTGGTAAACAGCACTTTAGTACTATTTGTACAGATGTTTAAAATAGCAAAATTACCAAGAAAAAGCACAAAATTTGAAAAACATGGCATTCAGTAAACTGTGAAAGGAACATTTGTTTACAGTTTGTGAGCTGAACGAAGACAGCAGAATGTCATGGACCTTCCTCTGCCGCTGGGGATGCTTTCATTGAAGGACTCAAACTTTCCACCAGTCTGCTCATTTTTGCAAATTACCTCACATGTGTTGCTAGTGTTGAGTCTGGTTACATATAAATATTAATCACTAGGTGGATCCTTAAATTTGCCATACGTGAACTATGAGGCATCAGTGTATAGATCAGTGTATAGATTTTTTTTTTTTTTTTTGGTCCAGGGGATCAAACTCAGGCCCTTGTGCTTGCAAAGCAAGCACTTTAATCACTGAGCTAAATCCCCAGCCCCGTTTTTTTTTTTAAATTTTGGTAATTATTTACCTTTACCTTCGTCGTCTATTTCCTGGTCTAAGAACAAGTTTGAAATACTGTATCTGAATTATTGCCAAATGCTGAAATTTGATAATATGATAATTCATAAATCAAAGATTTGTGAACGTTGCAGAATATTAGTGAATGCAGTTAGTACATATATGCCTATATACAATATTGCAAATGTAGCACTTTTAACGCAGTGAATCATATTTCTCACAAATTTTCTAATTAATCTTGGCAACATCACTCCTGAGATGGATGTTTTTCTTATTTCTCAAAGGATTATAGCTAAAAATAATTATTTTCCACAGGGTTGCTTACCTTACGGATGCTCAGAACAGAGCTTGGCAGATACCATCTCTCCTGATGGATAGGTTTGTTTCTAGTAATCCACACATCAGACTTTTAATTGCATCACAGGGATAATTCATGCAAAAATTATTACAATAATTTTATTTATTGCTTTACTTTTGAACTCACTTGATAAGAAAAAGGAACTAAGAGGTTAATAAACTCACTAATGATAGAAAATATAATCAACAAATAAAGGTCCTCAGAGGTGGTTTGCTTAATCGCCATGAAGAGAACGGAATAACGGAAGCATGCCATTTTAGGTTTTGAAATTGAGGTGCACAAACACGTATTCTGCGCGCCTGTCTACTGCCACGTGTGTGTGCCAGTGTCTGAAAAGCTCTTTTAGCCTTAGGATATGGATATTGTTCATGGCATCTTGACACTTACTTTGTAGTACTAAACTCAGTAATGAAATTGATTTGAATTGTGGTTGTAATTTATTTTGATATAAAATATGTAAAGGAAAAAGAGTGAGGAATAATTTCTTGTATTGCTTTAGGAACAGAGCTGTTCATAGCTGAGTCAAATTCTGTCAAAGTTTTCAGCGTTTTGGGTGGTTACACAAAGCAGAGCCTTTTGTGTGTAGGAATGACTGCCTCATCTCTTGGGAATGGAATGGAGACCACTCTGGAATTAACTGTGGCTCTTCCTGTTCACAATGAGTAGATGCTTGTATACTGACTCACTTACCGCATCATCTTTTAAACTGTGAAAATCTCCCAAGTCCCAACTCAGCAAAAAGGGTTGCGTTATAAAAAGACGCTATTTACAATCCAGTGGACAAGCATAAATGTTCAGAGCAAGAAAGCCAGTTGATTCCTTCCACTACATGGTGGAATGGATGGAAAAGATTAGACCCAGACTGGCATGAAAAGTAATAGCCAAAATAGACAGATGTGCAGCTAATGTCGAGATGGGGTCAGAATGTGGTATTGTCCATGATAAGACACTATTTTTAGCTGTAGAAGCATGGACAAACTATCCGAGAAATGTCAGCTGATTATTCATGCAGTCTCTCACCATACTGTAACTCCGTTCCAGGGCTTCAGCATACCAGCATTTTCTTTTGAGGTTTGCATGACAGAGAACTCAAATTATTGTCCCAGTCCAGTCCGGTGGGGGGGTGCTGACTCCAAAGAACCAAAGCTATACAAAACTGAAATACAAAATTTGTTCTTAAATTTACTTATGATATAAAATATAATGACCAAGTGAACCAAAATGCCTGTAATTACAGGGGAACTAAATGTAAACACCTGAAGTCAGAAGAAAAAGACTAATCAGATAGTTGGATTCCCAATGCATTTGCTTACAATAGGAATTAGGCTGATGCAAGGAACCAGGTCCTCCTCTCCCCAGTGCTACTGGTGACCTCCTTAAAACAAACAAACAAAATTGTCACCATGGCCTTTAACTTTTTAAGTGTTTTCTTTCTCATTTACTAAATTCCTAGGTAGGATTTTAATAATTGCTTCCTTCCCTGGTACACCTGTTGATACATAAACCGCTGAAGTAGCCTGCACAAAATCTTCCATCGTTTCTGCTTTTACTCTGTTCTGAATGGATTATAGAGGGAGTTCTCTAAACACAGATGCTGAAGTAGAGTTTGGGATGAAAGATTTTTATGAGGCATTAACACCGCTAAGAGAAATGGAAAGGAAGGGCCAACAGATGGAGACTTCAAACTCTGATGCTCAAACTCGTGAACCGTTCTCAGGCTAATGTTGAGTGTCGAACCTCCTGTATTAGGCCTCCCTCGTTTAGCAATGTGGGTGGCACAGTGATGGGTGATTTACTTTTTTTCTTCTTCTAAATATTGACAAAAAGATTTCTAAAACCTAATTAGGAACTGACAACTTACAAGTAAAGATTTACGCTATAATTGCACTCAAAACATACTCACCCCTTGTCATCCCTGAAAAAAGGGATTATTTCCCAAATTTCTTTTGGGAACAAAAATCCACCTGTACTCAAGTTATGCAAAATGGCATGGTGTTTGCATGAAACCTAGGCATATCCTCCCAGATACCATAATCATCTGATACCTAATACAGTACAAATACTTACCATACAGTATAGTCTAGGGGGAAACGAGAGGAAAACTTCTGCATGTGTTCAGTATTAATAAACAAAATTTTTTCCTTCAAATATTTTTGATGTGCTGTTGGTTAAATCCTCTCATGATAAACTCATGTATATACAGATATAATTACATTAGAAATCTTGTAGTCTTATTAGAAGTCATGATATATAAGAAATTCTATTAGGTAGCTACCTGGAGGGATGTATATGTATAGAAATAAAAATATGAGGAACCACCCCAAAGATGTTTTATACTTACATCTTAAAACTCTTTCTAAAGTGCATTTTGCATACAAGTTTTTCACTCATAATAATTTTAGATCTTAAACTGTTAGGATTTTTAAAAAATACGCTATCTTTATCTTGCTTTTTGTAAAGGGCTAGCAAAGGAAACTGTTGTCACAAACTTTAGAAGTTGTCTATATTCCAAAGCATTCTGTCCAGCCAGGGCAACATTCATCCATGTGTACTGCTTGCCTCATTTCAAGATGGGGTTTTTTTCGTGCTAAACACGTGTACAACAATACATGCTTAATAATTTCCACTGATTTCAGGATAAATTTGCCTCTCCACAAACCTCATATTGCCAGTTATCATAAAACTATTAATTTCTTGATACTATACTGAAATGTTCTAGAGATGATACATTTTTGGAAATATTGTGTTAACACAAATATGCATGAATCAAGAGGGAAAATCATATTGGCAAAATGATATAGTCTGTTTTAAAATTCATGTTTGTGTATTATGGGCAATATTTAAGATTGTATCATTTGAGCACCTGCAAAATATGAATGACAATGCTAGATTTCTATAATACTGTTGTTTGTGTAATGGGGTGTTATGGACACATCCAATTGCCAGGTTTTACACCCCCAGGTGCACGCTGCTCATTAGCTGCACAACAGTATTTCAGTTCAGATTATTGGGGCTTTGGAATAAACTTTGCCATATTCCCTTCAGCTGTCACAGCAACTAAATGTTCACAGTTTTATCCCCAGGCTGTAATGTGAACAATTTGAGAGTCTAAGATGCCTAAGAATCACAGACTACAGGCAAAAATGGCCTTCTGCTATGCACAGTCTTCCTGAGTTTTTGCTTTTTCACAAAACCATTTTTAATTGTTTGAGAAGCTAAAGTAGCTGGATTTTCACAATCATCTCAGGGAAGGAAAAAAAATTGTAAATGTGTTCTAAATTGATGACAAACAAAATTTTTCTATTCTAATTTTCATCTAATCCAAACCATTTATATAGAAATATATTTGCAAGCATAGCCTTGGAAATGTACCCGAATTGACAAGTCGGTAAAGTTAATCTGAAATAGATCCAGATTTTCTTATCTTCCTTTCAGTAGTTCGTCCTCTATATCACACTTTTATTATTAAATAAGAAACAAAAATTGAGAACAGGTTGAGAGGAAAAATATCATCTCCGGTGTTAATATTTTAAATTTTAAACTGCAAAAAATTAAATCAATTTTTGGATTTGCTGAGAATTGATTGTATTTTAAAAATTTCTTATATGTACAATACAAAGGCAATTAGAT
>PVJO010032442.1:0-13204 GCA_004026905.1 Hystrix cristata | reverse complement strand
ATTACTAAATTGATCCATTGATCAGTTTGGCATGGTTCTGCTGGGATCAAGGATGTGAGACTGAGATTGGGGGTGGGAGTGCGGGCCGCCCTGGGGGCAGGTAGCCTAGATAAAAGATACAGGAAGAAGCTAACTAGCTGCTTGTTTGCATTGCTTATTTGCATACATTCCTTGCATTTTCCTCACTTTACTTTGCGGCTGGTCGGCTGCCGGTCTGCCATGCCGGCCCACCCTGCCTCGGACCCAGCGGACTATAGACTGAAACCTCTGCAGACTGTGAGCTAATAAACCTTTCTTCCCCTAACTTTGGGTGTTGAGTATTCTGTCCCAACAACGAGAGAAAAGTAACTAAAACAGTTACCTTATAAATTACAGTTTGTCAGGTTTATTTAGAATAACAATACTAAGTGTAATTATTTCCAAACTCCAAAAGCACTTTTACATTTCTATGAGGTTGGTCTAAGCAACCAAGTGAGAGTTCAGATTCAGGCCTAATTCTCTAATCATTTTTTTGAACAAATAGCTCAAAAATAAACAAGAAACAAAACCATGTAAATTGTTTCATGAAGAAGAAAGGGGGTAAAAACAAACCGGCAACCCATGGTGCCGTATTGACTTATGATCTAATGAGGTACAGAACCCTTCAGAGTGGTTCTGCGGGGTAACAGAAAGCTAAGCAGGGAGTCAGGCAGCAAATTGTATTATGATGTGAGCATCATACCCCCTGAGTCCTGTCACCTGTAAGGTGATTGAGCCTGGTGCTAGATCAACCAGGGCTGACAGGTGAGGGATCTGTTGACTTAGTGTAGTTAGCACTGCTGTAGATTAATTGGTGTCTCAGAACATGTTTCGTTTACAAATAAATGTAACTATTAATTTTCTTTTGCTCATGGGTGGGGGTTAGAAATCATCTTTATCTCATGCAGAATAGGCCAATGGAAATGCTTTTTCTGTTTGGAATCATTTCCAGGATATTTGGAAGTTTCGAGCCCGGCTTGTGAAAGGAGAAAGAATTAACCTTTGAAATAGCCTTTCATTATAACGCTTTTAAAGGAAATCAAAATGAAACAAGAAGTCTAAGGAAAGTATTTTCCTTTTGGAGTGATTCAATCTTTTCTATCACTTTTTAACAAAATCAAGAAAATGTATCGGGGACTTAATTGCATAGAGTTAATTTTGCAGTGTACTGGTGTTGCTTTAATGGAAGTAAAAACAATGAAAATGAAATATTGTTTTAAGAACAAATTTGTGGTTACAGATAAAGGTGATCAGTATATAATTTAAATATGGTCAGTCAGTTTCTTTCATTGAATGAGCTCTTTACCCAGGCAGAATAAATTCTTTGAAACTCAGAGTGTTGAGTGTTGTGTCTCTCTCCCAGTAAACCTTCCACCTACAAAATCCATGTCCTGGAAGATTTCTTTGCAAATCCAGAACAAGGCGTATGTGGTACATTCACGCTTACTCAAGGGGCTACAAAGGGAATCATGGAGCCAAATGTTTGGATACAGGCTTCTTTCTGAGACTTCGTCACCCCAAAGACCCTCCTTATAAAATACCAGTCTTTTCTTCTGTTCCTAAAAACATGAAGACCAGGGCAACTTTATTTGTATTTTCTGCTGGGCACGGCAGCTGAAAATTTTCAGCGCTTAAAAGTGAAACCTATCCTGTTCCCAGGCACAGGAATATTTTCAGATAGTTTGCCTGGATTTGGAGCCTGCGTGGATTGAGGGTTTGTTTTGATATAGCACTGTGTTTCTATACCAGCTGAGGGCACCATGGAGACGTGGTCCTTATTTTTAAAAGTTCTAGCTAGGGCTTCAGTAGGAAAGAAATACGGAGTTCTTTTCCTATCATTCTGCTAAGCACAAGTTTTCCTGAGTCTTTGTGAGGGCTCCCCGTTTAAGCTCAGCTCTTGCTGGAAACTGGAGAAGATGAGACTGGGGTCATGGGGAAGGCCTTAGGAATATTGAGTTATAAGGGGTTGGAACTGAGATGTACATAAACGGCGCCAGCTGTATTCTAGAATATTTTTAACCGATTTCAGACTCAATTTGAAAACTGAAACTTCAATAGGAAAATCAGCATAATTGTCATTTCCTCTGTGCTTTTGTGAGTTAAAAACTCCCTAGTCAGTTAGAAAACATGCATTTCTCACCATATGTGTGCCCTTTGTCCATTAATTCATGTGACACATTTCCAAACAGTCACTCTGTGTAAGGAGAATAGAGGGGGGCAGGAATCAACATAGGATGAGCCTGCAGGCAGCAGATTAGGGAGCGACCAACCAGCTGAGCAAGTGGGCATGACTTGTCAGTAATGGAGATTCAAGACCAATGCCCAGAACAGTTCCCGAGCCCTGCACCTAGGACCAATCAGAAAGCACTAGCTCCAATTCTTCAGGTGTGAAATCAAGCAGGTTTTTTGTGTTGTTTTTTTGTTTTCATTTTGGTGCTGGGGATCAAACTCGGGGCCCTGCGCTCTGCCACTGAGCTAAAGCCTCAACCCTCAAGCAGGTTTTTGATTGGATGGCCAAGATTTGACTTCAGCTTGAAGAAAGGAATACAGAAGCCTCTACCATTAACCTTGTGACCACAGTGAACTCTCTCAGTGGCCCACTGTCACTCTGCAGAGCATACTTCTTTTCCTACTTTTAATAAATGTAAAATCTCATTATCTTTTGTGTGTGTCTTGTTCAATTCTTTATTCAGGACACCAAGAACTGGATCTCATAATCCAGTAACATATTTCTTGTCAAGCCCAGCCAGGAAGTAAGCAGTTCTGTTTGTGGTAAGAAAAATTAGTAGAAGCTGGGGAAACAGAAAGTTTTCTCATTTCTCTGGAACAGTTCCCTAATGCGTCCCACCATGTCGGGGTGGGGCACATCCAAGTCAGCAGTGGGGTCACCATCTGCCCCCAAGCTGTGCCACTCTGTGCCACATTGCCAGGGGTAGGACCTGGACCTCTCTGCCCCCTACCACACCCCATCCGGGCAGGCTCGTGCCTGGATGGGCTTGTGCCAAGGCCCGTGGTATGTCAGCGGCTGTGCCCCAGGGACACACATACCAGCAGCAATTCATGGTGAGACAGGAGATTAGGGAATGGTGAAACTGGCTGGGGAAGCAGGCATGACCTATTAATTATAAAATCCCAGGACACATGCACAGAACAGTTCCCAAAGCCCTGCATTGCACTTCTCGTGAGAACTTGAGCAGGTTTTCAATAGGATGGCCTAGAAAGGAGTCAGCCTGAGGAGTGAGTGACACAAAAAGAACAGCCTACACTGAGTTTTTGCCACTGTGTTTGCTCTTACATGGCGCCCCAGCCTTATGCTGTAGGTGTACATCTTTCCCTACTTGGCCCAAACTAGCTCTGTAGAACCTGTTTATTTTTCTACCTTTAATAAAACTTGGCTACCATTTGTACATGTCTCGACCAGTTCTTTGCTCAGGACAGAAAGAACCTGGAAACTACCTCCAGAAGAAGACTCCAGCTCCCCCAACCTGGTAACAGTGGGGTGCCCCAGCATCTATGGCTGCATGGGCTGGAGGCTGCCAGAAAGCCTGTTCTTAACCTAGTCACAGGACAGACCATTCAGGTTCCCATGTTTATGACTTAGACTTTAGTATGCCTTTTGGCCTGCATGTTTTTGTTCTTCCCAATACTTTGTTCAGGTTTCTCACTCTTTTGGGAGGAAACAGCTTTTGGTAACTCATTCTCCTACTTGAGTAGCCACCTACCCCAGCCTGCCTCTTTTTTGTGCTCAAAGTCTCAGCTGCAGGTTTCCCCTAGATGACCTTTCATCTCTGAGTGTCCTTAGTTACTTTGTCAGGACCCTGTTTCTTCAGATCTCAGGAAGCCCTCCTGGTCCACCTTTTTGCCACGTTTGGCAGTCGTTTTGGTTTGTCATGTGGATCAGTCATGTGATCTGGCCATGTTTGTCCATCCGCCTTTTTTTTTTTCTTCCTTTCTCAATTGACTTTGTGGACACCAGGAAATCTCAGTCATATAGATAAGAGCTAAAGCCTCCACTTTCAGGGAACAAATGGGCCTCCACCCCTCTTCTCTTATAAATTGGGTTAGATCTCCTCCCTCTTTCTCCCAACAGAAATTCAGATAATTTAAAAACATATGTCAGAGGGCCTGAATAGAACAAAGGGATCGGCCAACTCTACTCACCTGGGTGTGAATATGTGCAAGTAGAGCTGGAGACAATAGGTAACAAACCCTACACTTGTACTTAGAATTTTCTAAGTTTTTTTTTCTCCTTTAGATGCTGAAGAAGAGGTTTCTATCTCTACTGCCTTCAACAAAGTAATTACCACAGTTTTTGTTATCAGGAGAAATGGAACAGATACTCTCTCAAGTGGCTAGATGGAGCCCCAGGGGCTCTACCCTGGTCTTTAAGGAGTTATAGTGGGCCACAGGCTAGGAAGAGGTGTAAAGAAAGTCACCCATGCCAATCCTTTTGCCAGAAATGTCTCGTAGTGCCATTTGAGTCTCACACGGGACACCCAGGGGACTCATCAGGTCTCTGTTCTTCTATGGGAGATGTGCTTAGAAGGACCCCAGACCTAATCCTCTCTCTTTCCATAGACCCCCCAAAGCACCATGGGAAACACCAATCTTCTCTCTTTCCATAGACCCCACAAAGCACTGTGGGAAACACCCAGCAGATCCCAGTGATATTGCCATTAGGTTGTACCCTTAAAAATTAAACAATTTGATCCTGACAATCTGAAAAAAGAACAAATTATTGCCTATTGCAATATTGTTTGGGTCCAGTAAGAACTAGGAAATGGTGAAATATGGGTACAGAATGGCACTTTAGATTACAACACTCTTCTGCAATTAGGTCCTTTCTGCAAAAGGCAAGAAAAGTGGTGTAAAATCTATTATGTTCAGGTTTTTATGGTTCTTTATCTCTGTAAAAGCCGAGAAGTATGCTACTTGAAGAGACCTCCAAGGAAGAAGAGAATGATGTTGTTGATGATCTCGTCCTCAGACGCCCACCTGTTTCTCAGGGAAATACGGGTCTCTCCTAACTCTTTAGGGAAAAACAATCATATGAGGAGGTCTCCTCAAACTCCTCCTTATAATCTTCAGGGCAGTAGATTAGTCTAATCATCTTCAAGCAACTCAGAAACTCCATCAGAGGCAAGCTCTCTTTAGACAGACCCAGTGCCCCTCCTGCCGGGCTCCTCAGACAGTTTTTAGTCTCACGTGACAGACTCAAAGTAGTTTCTTACTCTTTCAACTCACAGCTCATCCTGCCCCGAGATCCCAGGAGTAGGGGGACTGCTTGGGTCCAGGTTCCTTTTTCAATGGCAGATACCCAACATTGCAAAAAAATAAGTTAGACTTATTTTCAGAAGACCCTAACAGGTTTAACTAAAACTTCAACTCGTGCTTTTGACTTATCACGGCAAGATGTCCAATTTGTTTTGGTCACTTGCTATACACCAGATGAAAATTAAAGAGTCCTTGAAGAGGTTAGGAGATAGATGAGCAATATGCTGCAGTAAGAGAAGGGAGAGTTTGTTGTCCCTTCAACAGAACCAATCTGGGAATATAACTGTAGAGATGGACTAGACGTGACCTCTAAAATGATAACTGCTCTTACCGTGGGAATAAAAAGATACATTAAGAAGCCTTTTAATTATAAAAGGATGAGAGAGGTTATACAGGGCAAACAGGAAAACCCAGCTATCTTCCATAGCCATTTAGTGGAGGCTTTTTGTAAATATATAAACCTAGATCCAGCATCCAAGGAGAGATTTCATTAGTCAATCAGCCCCAGATATTTGGCACAAATTACAAAAAACTTCAGATGATCTCCCAGTCCCCCATGACCCAATTAGTAGATATGGCCTTTTCAGTGTTCAACAACCAGGATCTAGATGAAGATGAAAGAAGGGTCAGGGGATGGGGGAGAACACAGGCTAAAAGCACGGCTGTCACAATTGGCAATGTTTTAAGCTCACCCAAGTCAGCCAAGGGAAAACCCAAGGCCAATCAGAGTCTCTGCTTTAAATGCAAGCAAACTGGACACTGGGCATGAGACTGTACCAAGCCACCACCCAGGCCCTGCTCCATGTGTCAGGCAGCCAATGTGCTTGACTCGTGGCATGGAGGAATGACTGTCCCCCACTGCCAGAGAGGAGCTAGGCCAGTCAAAACCCTCACATCCTACTCTGACAAAGAAGACTAAGGGACCCAGAGCAGTCTACAACGCCCCTTCAACAGACATCTCTATGTTCTGTGAGGAGCCCTGTGTGACCCAGAAAAGCATGGGTTAAGCCAACCCCAGCTGAGCTGAGGAAAAAGGCCACCAAAAGAAAAAAGCTACTCCTGTGGGCCTCTAGAAGATCTGAGGCTTCTCTTCAAAAAATAGGTTCCGGGGCTGAGGATTCAGCTCAGTGCTTAGAGTGTTTGCCTCGCAAGCATGAGGCCCTGAGTTCGATTCCCGGTACCAAAAAAAAAAAAAAAAAAAATAGGTTCTGGTACTACTTCAGGTTCAGATAAGTAGAGTCATTAATGACTCCGATCCACCACAGCTTAAATAGACACCTGTGCTGAGACTCCTGCTTTAATTGGATCCATAATGTGGGTAATCTTGCTAGGGCTATGGCTCTCATAGTTTGGTAGTTTCTTGGTAGTTTATCTGATATCCCTCTTTGCCATGCTTTCTCCTCCACAGGAAGCATGGAAATAAAACTTAGACAATTTCTCACAAATTATAACATGGAAAAAATATCTCTCTTTGCAGTGTCTGTTATAGTTCACCTTTTAAGAAAGCCCTGGAAATATTCTGACCTGCTCCTTCTCATATTGGGTCTCTGTATCCTCAGCCTCATAGAAAAGCTTTTCCATTCAAGGCCTCTGATGGTGATCTAGACCACAGCCCACAACTCTCCTGACAAATTCACCCAGCTTTCGCCCACTGAACAGGCACCCCAACAGTCTTTGACATAGAGACACTAACTTCTTTGTCATTGTTTTCTGGAAGTTCTTTTTCCAGTCCACCTGGTGAGCCCCAACATCCCAAGATAGTCAGAGAACACACAGTCCCTGACAGGTAGGACCGACAGCTCCTTCCAGCCAGCAGTAGTTATATAAAGACAGAAACCCCACTCTCAGCAACCTTTAAGGAATTACAAGGATTTATGTTTCTCAGGGGGAAATGAGGCGGAAGAGTAGGGCATGTGCAAATAGAAGTAACCTGCCAATCCCAGAGATTCAGGACACACGAGCAGAACACAGTTCCCAAACCCTGCACCTGGGACCAATCAGAAAGCGCTATCTTCAATTCTTCTGGCATGAAATCAAGCAGGTTTTTGTTAGGACCGCCTAGATCTGACACCAGTCTGAAGAACAAGGCATACAAATACCTCTGCCATTAACCTCATGACCACTGTGAACTCTCTCAGTAGTCTGCCTTATTCTGCAGAGCACACCTGTTTTCTTACATTTAACAAGTACAAAACCTCACTACCTTTTTCACGCGTCTTATCTAATTCTTCGTTCAGGACACCAAGAACCTGGAAAGTCCACAGAACCCCAGAACTCTGGGACAGCAGGGCTGCTGGCTGTCCATGTGCACCCTGCCTGGTGATGGGCTGGGGGTGTGCATCTGCTGGAAACAAAGAGCTGGGGCAGGAACTCCACTGGACCTTGTCAGAATGAGGACACGCCTGGCTTCTCTGTGGGCAAAGGGGACTCATCCTGGGCTATGTTCTTTGTACCAGAAAGTAATCCAAAAGTGCATGCTCAAAGTATAAAATAAAACAGACTCTTTGTCTATGAATTTTGGGACTTATAGTTTAGGAAAACTAGAGTCCTTTGCTCAGTCGGAAGCACTTAGAGCCCCCACCTTGTTTTCTTATGTTTTTGTTGTTGTTTTGTTTTGTTTGATTTTTTTTGAGACAAGGTCTTGTTATATAGTTCAGGCTGGACTTGAACTCACTATGGAGCCCAGTCTGGCCTTGAACTCACAGTGACCCTCCTGCCTCAGCCTCCTAAGTGCTGGGATTACAGGTGTGCACCACCATGCTCAACTGTCCTTTTTTTAATATGTAAATTGTGGTAAAATACATATAACACAAAATTAAGCATCTTAATAATTTTAAAGTACCTAGTTCAGTGGCACTAAACACATTCTCATTGTGGCACAACCATCATCACCATCCACCCATGGAACTCTTTTCATCTTTGAAAGCTGCCATAATGCACCTATTATATTGGATTACTGTCACTTGCATTTATTTGCTGGTAATGATGTTGAGGATTTTTCTCATCTTTATAGGCATTCTGTGACTGAATTACTGAATGCTGGTCTTTTCTTAAGCCCGAGTATACATCATATTAGAAATGCCAAGAAAGAAAAAAAATTTTTTAGACAGCCATACAGGGTGAGGATCCATTGTTTTAAATGCTCAGGATCAGATGTGTTTTAGATTTGGGAGATTTTTGGATTTTGGAATATTTACATATATATATACATACACAATGAGATATTTTAGGGAAAGGACCCGATTCTAACATAAAATTCCCTTATGTTTCATATACACCTTATACATACAGCCTGAAGGCAAATTCAGACAATGTTTTTTGGGTGTCTGAGTTTGAGAGAGACACTGGGGTGTTGTGCTCACACTTAGATTTCCTACATACAGCTCAACTGTCCTGAGATAGTAAGTTTGTTTTCCTTCTCGTTTGTGTCAAGTCTGAATAAACAGTGGGTCACAGATGACATTAAAGAAGAAATTAGACAGTTCCTACAGTTGAATAAAAATGCCGATATGACATACCAGAACTTACGGGACACAATGAAAGCAGTCCTACAAGGCAAATTTATAGCAGTGAATTCTCACATCAGAAAAATAGAGCAAGCTCAAATAAATCACCTACTGTTGAATCTCAAGTTTCTAAAAAAAACAAGAGCAAGCCAAACCCAAAGCACATGCAAGGGAGGAAATTATAAAGATCATAGCAGAAATTAATGGAATTGAGACTAAGAAAACTACACAAAGAATGATTGTATCCAAGAGTTGGTTCCTTGAAAGATTAAATAAAATAGAAAAACCCTTAGCCAACTTTATAAAAACAAAGAAAAAACCCAAATCCACACAATTAGAAATGAAATGGGCAAAATCACAATAGAGCCTGCAGAAATCCAGAAGATCATCAATACCTACTATGAGAACCTGTACTTTAATAAGATGGAAAACTCAGAAGAAACGGACAGATTCTTAGATACATATGAATTACCAAAGCTAAATCAAGAAGACATAAAAATTCTGAATAATCCAATATCGGTCAATGAAATTGAAGAAGGAGTAAAAAAAAAAAAAAAAAACTACCAACAAAAAAAAGCCCATGTCTTGACGGATTCACTACTGAATTCTACAAGAACTTTAGAAAAGATCTAGTGCCACTACTTCTCAAACTTTCAATGAAATTGGAAGAGAAGCAATACTCTCAAACTCATTCCTGGAAGCAAGCATTACTCTGATACCAAAAGCAGAGAAGGATGCAACCTAAAAAGAGAACTACAGGCCAATCTCCTTAATGAACATAGATGCAAAAGTCTTCAGTAAGATAATGGCAAACAGAATGCAGCAAATCATCAAGAAGATTATACACTATGACCAAGTAGGATTTATTCAAGTGAAGCAGGGATGATTCAACATATGCAAATCAATGTGATATACCATATTAAAACAGCCAAGGACAAAAACCATATGATCATCTCAATAAACACAGAAAAAAGCATTTGACAAAGTCTAACACTCATTCATGGTAAAAAAAAAAAAAAACCCTAGAGGAAGTTGGAATAGATTGTCTCTATCTCAATCTAATAAAAACCATCTACAGCAAACCAACAACCAATATCATACTAAATGGACAAAATCTGAAACCTTTCACTCTAAAATCAGGAATAAGAATGTTCATTATCACCACTCTTATTCCATATAGTTCTGGGAACATTAGCGAGAGCAATTAGAAAAGAGAAAGAAATAAAAGGAGTAAGGATGGGAAAAGAAGTTAAATTATCATTATTTGCGGATAACATGATACTCTGCATAAAATTCACCAAAAACTCCACCAAAAGACTCCTAGATTCAGGAGCATAGCTGGATACAAATTCAGCAGCACAGTTGGATACAAAGTCAACACTCAAAAATCAATAGCATTTCTGTACAGAAATAACAAACTCACTGAAAGAGAAATTAGGGAAACCACACCTTTCACAGTGGCATCAAGAAAAATAAAATACTTGGGAATTAATCTAACAAAGGAAGTGAAGGAGTTATATACTCTGAATCAGAAGGAAATCAAAGAAGATATCAGAAAATGGAAAGATTCCCCCGTCCATGGATAGGTAGGATCAATATAGTGAAAATGGCCATACTTCCGAAACTGTTATACATGTTTAACACAATGCCAATCAAAGTACCAATAGCATACCTCACAGAACTAGAGAAAACAATCCTAAAATTCATTTGGAAGCAGAAGAGATCTAGAATAGCCAAAGCAATTCTTGGTAACAAGGACATAATGGGAGATGCAGAAAAGCTCTAAGCACACTAAACTACCTTGTCTTTTTTTGGGTGGGGTGGAGGGGATGGGTGCTGGGGATCGAACTCAGGGCCTTGTGCTTGCTAGGCAAGCACTCCACCACTGAGCTAAATCCCCAACTCCAGCTACCTTGTCTTTGACAAAGGGGCACTGGAAGAAAGATAGCCTCTTTAATAAATGGTGCTGGGAAAACTGGCTTTCCGCATATTGAAAATTGAACCTAGAAATTGAAATGGATCAAATATCTAAATATTAAAACAGAAACACTAAATCTGCTGGAAGATAGACTAGACAGAACTCTTGAAGATATAGGTGTAGGCAAAGACTTTATAAACAAAACCCTGACTGCACAAGAAATATTACAAAGAATTAACAATCAGGATCACATCAAATTAAAAAACTCTTGCATAGCAAAAGAAACCCCCAACAGAATGAAGAGACAACCCACAGAGTGGGAAAAAAATTTTACCAGCTACTCCTCTGACAAAAGACTAACATCTAGAATATATAAAGAAGTTTAAAAAAATCAGACCCCCAAAATTTAAAGACCCAATCCAAAAAAGGGCATCTGAACTGAACAGATATTTCTCAGATGAAGAACTACAAACAGCAAATAAATACATGAAAAACTGTCCAACATCACTGGTCATCCAAGAAATGCAAAAGAAAACAACACTAAGACTCCATCTCCAGAAAGGATGGCTGTCATCAAAAAATCAGGGGGCTGGGGATTTAGCTCAGTGGTCAGAGTGCTTACCTTGTAGGCACAGGCCCGGAGTTCGATCCGCAGCACACACGCGCACGCGCGCGCGCGCACACACACACACACACACACACACACACACACACTCGCACACACAAATCAGCCAATAACAAATGCTGGTGAGGCTGTAGAGGAAAAGGAACCCTTCTCCCTTACTGGTGTGTGTTAGTTACTTTTCCAGAGTCAATAGTTTACAAGAGAGCAGATTTTTTTTTTTTTTTTTATGCTGAGGATCTAACTCAGGGCTTTGTGCTTACAAGGGAAGCACTCTAACCACTGAGCTAAATCCTCCATCCCTGCAAGAGAGCAGATTTAATACAGGACATTTACAAGTTACAACATTCACACACACAAGCCAAATGCACAAAGAGTACAGAACATCTATCTATGCATTGGAGACCTGAAGGGTCCAATCAAGAGTTGGGAGCCCACAGCAATGTCCCATGTACACCCGTGTCTGCAACTAAAAGGCTGAAGAAATCTATACCGGGGCCAGGGCACAGCACTCACCACGGAGATAAAGACCAGAGCACTGCCGAAGCAAACAGCGGCCATCCCCTAGAACAGCAAGGCCTCGAGCTCCTTCTGCAATGAGAACAGCTTAGTTTCCTTCTAGAGAACCAACCACAACAGAGCTTCTCCTGAGAAACAGCTGGCTCCTATCTTCTGCTCCCGTTCTCCTTTATGTTGCATCAGTAATAATCTTCAGGTGGATCTTCTGCAATAAGAACCCGGATAACTCAGTTCAGCTGGGCATTCCTGCTCAAATTGACCATATCAGTCCACCACATGGTGGGAGTGTGACCTGGTACAATCACTGTGGAGATCAGTGTGGAGATTCCTCAAAAAGCTAGAAGTAAAGGTCCCATTTGGCCCAGCTATTCCCCTTCTAGATATCTTCCTAAAAGAGAAAAAAATCACCATACCACAGTGATATATGCATACCTGTGTATGCAGCACAATATATAATAGCTAAATCTTGGAAATAGTCCATATGCCCATCGAAAGATGAATGGATAAAGGAAATGTGGTATTTATATACAGTGGAGTAATACTCTGCCATAAAGAAGGCTAAGCTTAATCATTTGTAGGAAAATGGACACACCTTGAGACCATAATCTTAAGTGAAATAAATTGGACACGCAAGTTCAAATACTGCATTTTTTCTCTTGCGTGAGAAACTGAAAGTGTAAATGAGGAGTATGATAGAGGATAGGTATTGGGAAGTAACAAGAACATGTTCAAATGGGAAGCGGAACAAGGGAAGGGCGAGGGAAGGAAGAGAGAAGAAAAAAACAAACAAAGCTTCTGCAAATGGGGATGGAAAGAAGGGTTGAAGGGAAGAGAAAGGAATGGAAAAGAAAGAAGAATTGAGATTTGTTATGTACAGGTACAAATTACCTATGACGATGTGATCAATATTTAGACAAATATGTACTAATAAAAAGAATAAAGTTAAAAGCAAAAAAAAAAAAAAAAAAGGAGTTCTGTCCACCAGACATGGTGTGATAGGAATGGCAAACTCCCTGACTGACACGGTCACCCAGCTCCCTGGACACACCCCGGGAGAGTGCACAGTCTCTGGATGATACTCAGGAAGGCTGAGTCCCTGCCCCAGCTGGAGGCCCAGGGCCCACGGGTGGTGGTACTGAGCCTGGGTCGCTCTGGCTGGCTATTTCTGGAGCAGCAGGGTGCCTGCCCTTGCGCCCCAGCTCCTTGACACCAAGTGCCACATGGGCACATGGGTACTAGTCAGTTAGTCTCTGGAGCCTCCACGATGAAGTTTGACTTTTCCACCATCAGAAGGGATGGAGTGTTGGACTGAAAGTCGGGTTGCTTTAAGGAAAGTAGAGAATTGAT
>PVJO010032441.1:0-13183 GCA_004026905.1 Hystrix cristata | reverse complement strand
AAGGGGAAAAGCAGAAAGGCAACAGGGGAAAGAGAGGGGAAAGGGAAAATATGGAAAATGATGAATGAACCTGCTGTAAATAGGGAGGGAGGGAGCAGATGGGAGGGGCGGGGGAGAGGGGGGAGAGAACCAAGATACATCATGTATAGGTACAGAATAAATGTAATGAATGTGACCATTGTATGTATAATGTACCAATACATGTTCTTGGTTTAAAATAAAAATAAATCAATAAATAAATAAACTGGGCACCAGTTTATAACAAACTAAGTGTCTGGTTTGGGGCTATGTGTGCAGTGTGTTCAGTGTGTATATGTATGAGTGAATGTTTCCCAAATGTATTAATTCATATTATTCTTCAATAGTACTAATATAATGATGCATTAATATTACCACAAATTTCAGTAGTATCTATTAATTTCCTAAACATGTAAATACCTGTATCTTCCTCCTTGGATCAAGTGTGCAGACTTGGCCTGGGTGCTGCTGACCATCTCCCTCTTCTCTCCCAGCTTCCTTACCAACTCCAGTGTGTGGCCCCAGTGCCTGGAACCTGCGCATGTAGTGGAGTGGAATGTCATTTTGTTTTCCATTCTCATAACCCTCAGTGGGCTCCAAGTGATCGTCTGCCTCATCAGAGTAGTCATTCAGTCATCAAAGATACTGTGCGGAACCTATTCAGTCATCATCCAGGTAATAGATCCTCCCAGCTCCCTGTCCCTCCTCCACTCTACTCTCACTTCTCAAAATTCCGTAAGTATCATTGAGAAGTCTCTAGAATTCCACCATCTCCTGCATTTCTACTGCTTCATCTTTACTTAAACTCTGAAGTCTCAATTTTTTCTGATATTCCAATGTGTCCATCAACTTCTCTACATGGACTGAATCAACTCAAAAATTGTAAACTCTATATTCCATGTTGTATGGTGAGGGCATCAGCAGTTTTGAATGAGCAACATTTCATTGTTCTATGTAGAGACAGCACAAAGCATGAAGAAATTTTATCATTTAGTAAGAATTTTCCTGTTCATAAATTAAAGGCTTAGAACATTGTCTAGTAAAATAACTTCTCTGAACTACTATCTTCTTTATACTGCATGCATTAGCAAGTGCTTTGAAAAGGGGAAATGTGTCTTTATCCTGTTGAAATTATTTCAATTTCATCTGCTGAAACACTAATGTTAATTTAGTTATGGTTGAAACTGCTAAATCTGTTTAACAAGTACAAAATAAAGAAAAAATCACAAATGAGGAGGAACTGTGTTTTTGTTTAGCAACATAATATGGATAATACTTTTCCTTGAAGTTTCAAATAAATAGTCTCCTAGACTATCATGTTTTAAATATGAAATTTAAGTTTAATTGCTACTTAGATGATGGATCGTTAGTCAAGGCAAATTTATGAGTTATTATGTTTTTCCTTTTTTCTATAGCCTGGAGTCATTTGAATAAGGACAAGAATGTTTCCATTTTCAAGATATGAGCATCGGTCTGAGTCTTATATCTGCTGTATACACTTGGGGGCAATTTTCAAATGATAATGTCTTTTACAATTAGTACATATTGCATCAATTTGGGGGATGTACAGTCCTCATTGGAAGGCCAGTTGTGCTACTTTTTCGTTTAGAATTTTTTTCAAAGTTATATGTGCCAAGAACTTCAGAAATGTTCATACCCTTTGATCAAACAAACCCATTTCAAGAATACATAATATGGAAATGAGAATGACATAAAACTTCAAGTAAATCTGTATAATTGCAACATTGCTTAATACCCTAGAAAATTATAAATACCCAAAATCTAACTTGAGGAGAAGCAGTAAGGAGTGGTATATTAGGTATAAAATTATATGGTAATTACAAATGATATTTTAGAAATTAATAATGTTACATAAAAGACAAGTTACAAAGCTGGGTACAGTGGTGCACACCTGTAATCCCAGCACTTGAGAGGCTGAGGCACGAGGATCGCTGCAAATAGGAGACCAGCCTGGACTATGTGAGAATGTGAGAAGTTCAAGGCCAGTCTGAACTACATAGTGAGTGAGACCTTGTTTCAAAAATAAAAAGGCAGGAAAAAATAAAAATAAAAAGGCCGGTTACAAATGTATATTTTTCAGTGTAAGTGTAAATATTTAAGTCTAAAAAGAAATTCACCAAAATACCAGCTATGAGTGACTTGGATCATAGACAAAAATTCTTCCTACTTTTCTAATGTCTTTGAGGTTTATTGAACGTGTTTTACTATAAATAATTTTAGCCTTATTTTTATTATTGAAGTTTTTAAAGACATATGGTATTTCCACGTATTTCCCAACATTAAGTACCTGTAAATATCATGCAGGAGCACTTTAAATGACTTTCAATGACAAAACTCCAAAAAGAGTTTTATGTACATTTATGCAACCTGATTAACTCTTGGTCTTATTTTCTTGCTCCTGGTGGTGACAAGAAGATGTAGCCTTGACATACATAAGCAGCTGGGTGCTACTGTGTCACCGAGTTACTGTTGTATTTCTAAACAGAAAACCTTCCCACCCGTATGTACCATGTCCCCTCGGGGACCGCCCCGCGCCTCAGGTTTCCCCCGCGCACCATCGTGCGCTCTGTGCCGATCTCTGCCAGGCCTGCACCCTCCGGCTGCTCTGCGGAGCGCTGTCCCCATCGCAGACCCTCCAGGCCTCAACACCGCGGCCGCTTCTCCACCTGCTCTGCGGACTCGGGCGCCTGCCTCCTGTGCTGCTGGGCCGAACCTCCTTCAAGGGGAGCCACCCCGTCCACAGGCCTTCGCTGAGCGGAGCGTTCCGAAAGCCAGCCGAGGTGTCTAGCGCTTGATCCTCCTGCCCGGGACCCCGCGGGCAGAACCAGGGCGGTCTCCGAGCCTGGGAAGCCTGTGGTCATGCTAGTGGTCTCTCTCTGCCTGGAGTGAACACTGTCCAAACAAGACTGGTGGGTTTTCCTGCTTGAGAATTTGAACTAGGAAGCTCAGAGTGAAGCAACTGAAGCTCTGCTGTGGGGAAAATGATGAAAAGTTGAGAAAGGGAGCCTGTGGCCAGAGAGTACCTGATTCATGTTAGCGGCGGTGCCCGTCTGAACGGAAGACATGCGGACTGCTGCTACTGAGGTCCCTTCGTCCATCCGCCTTCGTCCACGATGAACAGCGACAGTGTCCAGGAAGACTGACTTCTGCTCTTGGATTCCGGGGCGGTCTCCCTGCTTTATCACTGTTTGGGTCGTTTCAGTAAAACTCATGCTGGATCAGTGCAGCTCTGTTCATTGCTAGCAAAATGACCCAACCAAAGTCTCCTCTTTCTACATTTAGCGGCTTCTAAGGGAGATATGCTTGCACCCCGGAGTTGTACAGAGCCTCACTCAACTGTTAAAAAAGAATAATTCATAATGCTTAATTCTTCAAAGAATTTAAACACAAGTTTGCTAGGACCTGGGCCGGGTATAAACACCATGTTGCACTCTGAGTGGGCCTCTCTTCTGATGGCACAAAGATTTCTCACTCCATATAATATCCAGCTCCTTCTTTCTAGAGTCTCCCAAAGACACCTCAGCCTTCCTGTAAACAGATTTCTGGCAAGTCAGTCCCTCCAGCTTCTCAGAAAAATCAAACCAACTCCATCTTGTTTAGATTCACTGTGGCATCACACATCGAGTGGACTCTAAGTAAATAGTGGCTAAATAACTCCACCACAGGACTGGGGACACTGTCTAGTATTGGCATATGCTACAGGCAGTGTAACATTTTTACTAGTAAAATTAAATCTTAACATAGTCACCAAAAATTGTGTATTTGAAGGATATATGCTGCTGACAGAATTTTAAGTTAAAAAACTGAATACAAATAGATGAGTACCGTTTGAGCCCAAATTTTAAAAAAACCATATAGTTGTATGCAGACATGTAAAAGCCTTCAGGTGTGTAGAACAGTGACTGGAAAATATTTCAATGTTAGTAGTTAATAACAATCACATGATAAAGGGATTATGAGTTATATTTCAAACTTTTCAAACTTTCCTTTGAAAGTATGCTACTTGGATGATTAGAAAAAAGAAATGCCACTTAAAAAGCAAGTATTCCCAATGCTGTCAAATCCATTTAATGAGTTTAAAACAGGAGAGATAGGTATGTGTGTCACAGACCCTTTTCTTATACCTTAAAGGGTTCTATTTCCACTAATACTGAGCTTAGCGCCAGCTAATCCTAATTGAAAGAAATTTCCATTTTATGCATTTCTGCTTTTATATATATTATTTATCTCCTATTCTCCTTGAGTCTATCTCACTATTCTTTTCTTAACTTACTGAATTGAATGCCTAGCTGATTAATTTTCAGCCTTCCTTCTTTTCTAAAAAATAAGCACAAAACTATACATTTTCATTTTTGTACCACTGTGAATACATCACACAAGTTTTGAAATGTTGTATTTTCCTTATTGTTAATTATAAATATTTTCTACTTTTTTGTATGATTCAGTTTTTGATCCATGTGCTTTAAAATTCTCAGATATATAAGGTTTTATGTTTTAAATGTGCTTTAAGATTCTCAAATATATAAGGTTTTATGTTTTAAATGTGCTTTAAGTTTCTCAGATATATAAGGTTTTATGTTTTTATTGATTTTTAATTTAATTGTAGTCACAAAAAGTGATCTATATGATTCTGATGCTTTGAAAAAACTTTAAGACCTATTTTATGAATAATTTTTGTAAGTATTCTGTGTACTTAGAAAGTGTGTATTTTCCCCAAATACTGGGGAAAATGATCTGTACATGTCCATTAGGTCAAATTGTTAATTTTGTTGTTCAGTTATTCAGTATTTTTTCCTTTTTGACTGTTTGGTTGATCTAGGGCTGCTCTGGGGGTTAAATGAGTATGTGTATGCAAACCAATTTGTGGATGTTTATTGATGCATGTGTCTCACAGAGTGTTTGGCACATGGAGGATTTGTAAGTGGTCTATAGCATAGTGGTAAAAAGAGGAAGATGTACTCTGGGGTCAGATTACTCAGATTCAAATCTGTGTGGCCTCTGTCAACTACTTGGCTTCTCTGCGCCACAGTTTCCAAATCTGTGAAACAGGGTTGTTGTAAAGATTAAGTGGGTTAGTGCGTGCAAAGCTCTTAGAATTGGGGTGACTTTAATCAGAATCCATGTGCAGCTGGAGGAGATTCAAGGTGGCTGAGACCTGGAAATGCTGCCGAAACAATAAGGTAAGGTGATGGGAGAAGTTCATAGCTGGGAGAAAAAGAAAGACAGTAAGACACAGGCGTTACTAGGCTAGACCAAGTGTGCAGGAAGCTAGCGTTTCCTTATGTCCTTCACCAAGGGCTTGGAGGCATCCATTCAGCAGCCTTCGCACTCGGGCCCCTGAAACCTCACCCGCTGTGCTTTCACCCCACCGGGAGGCAGTAAGGACTAGAGGCAAATCTGGGGTTAGTATTACGAAAACCTCTACTCTACTCAGAAAGACGCCTGCCGGTTCTGCTTCCTGCTTTGTGAGACGAAGCTGGGAGTTAGTATCCGGCAGGAAATTATGGCGACAAGTCAAGTTTGAATGTGTGTAATGGGGCAGGCAAGGCAGCATACACAAACCTGGTGACAGATCTTTTTATTTTGGTTTTTTTTTTTTTTTTTTTTTTTTTTTGTGCTGGGGATCGAACTCAGGCCCTTGTGCTTGCAAGGCAAGCACACTAATTACTGAGCTAAATCCCCAGCCCCTGGATCTTTTTATTTTGGAAAGAGCACTGGATTCACTGTCTGGCTACCCAGGTCAGAGATAACACCATGCCTGATCCAAAGAACTTAACCAATTTGAATAAAAAGTTTTTTCAGGATTAAGCAGAAAACACACACACACACATGCGCATGTGCCCCTCTCTAATTTCAGTCCTGCCCACATTCATGCTAAATTTATAATAAATTTTTTATGAAGACATAAGACCACAAATATAGAGAGATTAGGAGAGGATACAACAGGAAGAAAAACTGTGGGAACTACAAAGCAAACTTCTGAGCGGTTACTGACAAAACCAACTCAAGAAACATGAAAATCTTGAGCTGTCAGTGGGGTAAGCTGAGGGACAACCTGATTCATAGGTCAGAATCCTCAAAAGACTCCCAAATTAAGAGTACCAGGCACCGCTTGATCCAGAAGTCAAAGAAGACCACTAGAACAAGACAGAATTTATGAGTCCTTGTTTTCCTTCTCTCTGTGCCACTGGGTAGCATGTCTGTAAGTTTATTCTTTAGAAAATAGAGTTTCTGACTTGGAGAAAACTAGATTCACTGAAGCTAGGAATGCTGAGCCCAGACCAGAGAGAGCGAGTGACTTGTACATCCTGCGTACGGGGTGCTCAGATACTTCTGCCCCAAGCCCTCCGAAGGCCCTCAGGTCTCAGAGTGTCAGCAGCCAGCCGGAGCCTCCCAGGGAGGCTGGCCAATGGGGATCAAACTTAGACACTGGGTGTTGCAGGCTAATCATCTTCTCACAGAACCCCATGCCTTGTCCCATCTCTACAGGAAACTATGAATATGTCACCTGACAGTGGATTTTACAGATGTAATTAAGAGTTTTTGAAACAGATTATCTCCAGAATTATCCAGGTGAGCCTAGTGAACCACAGGCATCCTTACAGGAGGGAACCAAGAGTATGATATTCAGAGAGAGATGTAAGGATGGAAGCAGGACTCAGAAGTTGCTACCCTTCTGGCTTTGAGCAGAGAGGAAGGGGCACAAACAAAGAAATGCAGATGGCCTCTAGACACCGGGAGAGCGAGGACATCAGGTCTTACTCAGCTTCCACAAGAGCGCAGGCTGCCCAGCACTGGGATTCTAGCCAGTGAAACTGACTTTGGACTTCTGTTCTTAAGAACGCTAAGATAATAAAGTTGTGCTACTTTATGTCACTAAGTTTATGGTTATTTGTCATAGCAGCAGTAAGAAATTAAATACTGACATTTTGAAATAAATAAAAAACTTCAAATTGAAGATTCACTCAGAGACTAGAACAAAAAGAATAAGAGTTTTTTTTTTAAATGTAGCAAAAATCTGGGAAATTTTGAGAACCAAAGTAATAGAGAAGGAGAGAGAGAGACGATCGGATGGCACAGGTCATTGTTTTGAAAGCTGTGGTGGAAAAAGAATATTCTGTAAGTTTCCAGAAAGAATGGAATAGGTAACAGAAAGAATAAAGGCTAATATTGGCTTTAGCCTTCCAATCAGCTATATTGGATGAAGACTGTGGGGCAATGCCTTTAGAATTCTGGAAGAAATTATTCATTTCCATGATGCATAGCATTTTCTGATGAGCAAGTTTAAAAAAAAAAAATCTCCCTTACTGAGAGGCCACAGGAGAATGCACTCCACCAAAATGAGAGAATTCATCTGCCTCCCAGATAGAAAGAAATGGGATCTAGGAAATAGGAGGCAGGAGTAGGATCCTCAGAAAGAAGAGAAGGGTGTTCACTAAGTGTCCAGTGAGCAGTCCTTAGTGGTGGGACTCAGAGACCGAAGCTACATGCAGTCACCGCCAGGAGCCCTGCTGCCAGCTCAGCACCCTTAATACGTCCAGACAGTGTGCCTGGGAGAGGTTGCTGCTTGTACTTGGCCTGACTTAACCACGTGCTGATGGCCTTGCTGCTCCCCGCATCTCCCACTGTTGGATCAGAGAGGACTCTCACCTCACTCTGCAGCAGGGCTTCGCCTTGCCCACTGCTGGGAGCTGGAGGTGGCTGTGGGAGTTTAAAATCGGACAGGCCGAGTAGCTCGCCCCGCCTGGCACGACCTTGTCAGACACCTAGCATCTGCAGCGCCGCCCTGACCCTGGTGAGCCCTGGCTTCAGCCAGACTCACCCCCAACTTCCTGAGAAAGACTCCTGGGCATCTAGGCAGCCGGAGATAGTTGCATCTATCCATCTCCCAGGAATCTTCATCTAACATGTCACAGTGGCCCTTTTCTCACACAATTAGGTTTGGGAATAAAAAAAAAAAAGATTAGGGTTATAAAAATACCAAGTAAAACAACACAGATGGGAACATTGTACTTTCCCGGTGATGTCACTCTGGCTGCTCCTGGGTCTTTGAAAGTCAGTCCGGGAATCCATGCACAAGGTCTTGTTGGAAGAGTCTTGAGGAATTTTAGCTCATGGAAATCGTCTAGCACAGCAGCCCGGGAACTGATATTAACACTGAGGTCTTGGGGCTTTTATTGCATTCTCTAAAGTTTGCTTAGGACCCAGATCTGGTCCTGTCTGTCCGTCCATTTGCCCTTGGATATTTGAACATCTTTAAGCACACTGACTACAGCAAAGTTCATAACCTATCACTCTAATAAGGGTAATAGTCGAGTAATTCTAAATATGTTGTAAGGAACTTATTTATATCTATAGACAAACTTGGGGAGTTCTGAGATCCTTCCAGGTGCCCCTTCTGCCTTTTAGCTTCAGCATAATTCTAGTTCCCTGTTTCCAGAACCAGTACACCTAGCAGGGATGTACCAAAAGGAACTCATACTAGTTGGTGCTGGTTTGGGCTTCTTTGGGTTGGAAGCTGGGGTCTCCTCTGCAGACCAAAAACACATAGTGCTGCTGGATGGTATTGAGCTCTCTTGGCTTCAGTGGTCTAGACAAAGCTAGTCCTGACAGACTTAGCAAGAAAGGACCTTAGAAATGCGGAGCCTGGGACTGAGGAGGACCCAGGGGCCTTCACGCCAGGAGGAAGGATGGGGTACCTGGGCTGAGTCCTACAGCTCTGAGGAACCTAAGCTCTACTGTGGTGCAAGGCTCTAATACAGATACCGCTGCTCATGGCGGAGTCATTCAGCCGCCCTAGGCTGGAAACAAGGCTGCTGGAAGCGTTTTGCTGTTTTTGGATGGGGGGGTCCCTCTTTGTTCTGCATTTTACCTCTGGTCTCATCTTTTACTCTGGCAAAAAGGCAGATATACCCAACTATAGAAACAGAGGCAAGGAGATTAAAGGGAAATATTTGCAAGAATCCTAAAGTCAGCCCCTGGTGTTTCAGGTTATATTCCATAATATCAGAAAAGTGGTTAAGGTGAGTCCTTTTGGACCCAGAGACCTAAGCAGATAGCTTGTGGGAAAGAATGAGATGGACTCAGAGTTCAGGCCAGGTGAGGGTAAACTTTACTAAGTACAGAATTTTGCTGCTCATGCATGAGAAATAAGGCTTGGTCCCATATTAAGTCCAATTACTGATACTGTAACAAAACACCTGAGGGTACTCTATGAAGAAAAGAGTGCTAACATTTGAGAAGTGTTATATTAAACAATGAGGTGCAGATTATTGAATTCTTCATTGTATGTCTTAGAGCCTGGTCTCAGGCAGTGAGGTCTAAGCTGGAGACATAAATTTCTGATTTTTGTCATTTCGATAGTATTTTAAGCCAAGACACAAGTTTCCCAAGCCACAAGACCCACTTTAGCGTCAGTGTGTCCAACTAATCCACAACATCCCCGCAGCTGAACATGTTGTGTGTACTGCTTGTTGCATCTAGAGAGAACACATATAATGAAACCCTTGACATATTTCAGAGACAGGGGATATTAGAAAGGATTTATTACAGAATCGAGGCTGTGTGAGGTGATTTAGGGCCATGCTTAAGAAACCAGGGCTTTGCTCTGGAGTAGATGCAGGGAGGAAGGAGGGCTAAATCTATTACTGTATATCTTAACCAACCTGATCTAGAAAGGGAAGGATAATATAAAGCTGAAGTTGTAATTGGTAAAGAAATAGCAGTCAGTTATAGCCAGGGAATGCTCAATTATTTTTGAGGTTTGGACTATTAAATTTGGCCTACAAATGTCTTCATGCATGAGTCCTTACTCAAAGAACTGCAACCTACCTTAGTAGGTAAACAAACTAAAAACCTAATTAGGAGTATACTTTTGTCAGAATAAATTGCTCAGTCTTAGTCAGTAAGTGAGCTTCAGTCTGTTACAGGCAACTGACTGTTCAAACCATCTTCAAATTAGCTGCAATCAACCAAACTGTGTCTGTACCTCATTTCCATTTTCTGACCACAAAGGTTCCCTGACTTCTTTCAAGACCAAAGTTTCTCTGGGCCTGTTTTGGTTCTTAGGGCTGCTCAATAAAGAAACAGTTATCTCAAAATTTAAAAATATCTCAAAATTAAAAAAATTTAAAAGGCCTGTGGATGTAGCTCAGTGGCGGACTGCTTGCCTAGCAGGTGTGAGGCCCTTAGTTCAGTCCCTAGGACCACACAAGAGAAGGAAGGAAGGAAGGGAGGAAGGGAGGAAGAGAGGGAGGAAGGGAGGGAGGAAGGAAATTGTTCTTTGCTCATTTAAACTCTGTTAAATTTAACTTGTCTCCCCTGCCTTCCCCACATGTTTGAATTTGAACCGAGGGCTTCATGCATCCTAGGCAAACTCTACCACAGAGCTATACCCCGACCCCCAGTCTAGACCTTTTATTTTTAATAGGCACTTTATGTTTCTCATGTGTGTTTACACATATTCTCGAGTATTGCTTCAGTCTGGATCCATCATGGTCACAGAGTTGCGTCGCCAGGCGTTCATATTCTGGAAAATTGCATATGTCCAAGGGGAGATCACCAGGGTCTTGCTGCAAGTGCCAATTCCTTTCCTTTTCATCGATCCACAGTATCTTCCCACCCTTCCCAACTGCAGCATGGTAGGCTCCCGGTCCCTCTTGGCCTCTACCCCACATTGCGCAAGCTTGTCGTTTATATAACCTCAACTCCAGGCCAAGTAGACCTGTTTGCCCCACTCACCAGCTGTTCCTAAACACCTCTCATCTGGCCGATGGTTTCCACAGAGACGCCTGGACTAGAGCTAAGCGTGTTAGTAAGAGTGTCTACCAGGATTTAAAGCCTGAGTTTAAATTCTGGCAATGCGGTTTAGTTGCTCTGGCAAATTGTTTAAGACCTTTGTGTTTTAGTTTCCTCATTTACAAAAAAATCCAAAAAACAAAAAACTTCTTTTTTAGGGTTGCTGACAGAATTAAAGCTGATGTTTAGAAAATAGCTAAGAAAGACCTTTCAACACATGATGGTTTTCGGTAGAAATAACAGAAAGAATAGGAATAAAGTAAAGGTAACAGACACCTTCCTCTTTGTCTTTAAAATCTCCCATCTTGCCCCCATGTCATCTGTATCTCATTTTTCTACCTTGTTGGAAGACAACAATGAAAGCCATATGTTCGGAGAAAAATTTAGCATTTGTTGATAATATAGGAGTACACATTTAAACTATTGAAGACGATTAAAAAGGTAGTGGAAAGAATGTTTGACTTGGAATCTAGTGACTTATTCTTGCCTCCTGGCATCATTACTGGAATGTGTATCTTGCAGCAATTTAGTTGACCTTGTGAGCTTTAGATCCTCATCTACAAAGCAGCTTGTAAGGGGTGGGGCTGGGATGGCAGAGTGTTGTAAAGATTAATAATAATACATTTCATATTAAGGTTTTTATATAGTGTAAAGCCTTCGACAAACACAAGATGCTATTATCGCTAGGCCCTTAAGCACAACTTTATGTGCTGTCTTAGCTTTTTAAACTTGTTTACAGTCCTGGAATGGAAAAGCCAGGAAGGAATCCAAGCCTTTCTTGAAGGTGTTTGGGCTTACACTTTCGGGCCAAATTCAACAAAGCTTAGCTAAGTAGGTTGCCTTATGTTCTTGGGCTACAAACCAAGAATGCTAATCAATTTTAGCAAAAGACTAGCCAGGCTGAGCTTGCCGCTCAGTGATAGAGCAGTCGCCTAGGACGCATGGAGCCCTGGGCTGGAGCCCCAGCACTGCAGAAGGCGGATCTACTGAAGGCTGTGCAAGAAAGGAAGGCCAAAGAGTGTTTCCACCCTCATAAGCTGTCAAATATAACACTACTTTAGAAAAAGTGCTGGCTTTCTCTACCAAGACAAGAAAGAGAAGCCAATTTTCCTAATCGTCTGTTGAAAAGAAGGCAGAACATTATTTGCCGGCACAATTTTTGTGGTTCAGGGGAGAAAACTAACTTTCTTTGCCTGCCCTCTCGGTGTTAGACCAGAAACTAGACCACCTAGGGGTGTGTGATGTGCATCTCTTCCTCTTGCTTCTTATGGACTATTTACCTTTATGGCAATGTCTTTCCAGCCCTCCACTTTCTGAATTCCTTCCAACGTCTGCTGGTGACATTAAAATCTGTCAAAGCAATAGATTGTTGATCCTTCGTGCTAAGAAAACATCTAATGGTTTACAAATATGCAAAGCTTTGTAATATGACAGCCTGAGACTCTTTGCCTTATTAACTATTCTATAAGGAAGAATTATAACCTCATTACTCCTAATATAAAAAAGAAAAATGCGAACACTTTGTTGGTTTTTAAATCAAATAAGAGATAAGTGCATCTTCTTTTAAGAATTTAAAAATATAATAAATCTTCCTCTCAGAATGACGTTCAGTTTGTCACATACCTGTCTTAGTTACTTTTCTCATTGCTGAGACATAATACCCAACACCCAGAGTTAAAGGAAGGAGAGTTTATTTGGCTCACAGTGTGCAGAGATTTTACTCCATAATTGGTTGGCTCAGAGGCAGGGTGACATGACAGAGGGGCATTGCAGAAGAGAAACAGTCTGCGACAAGCAGGCAGGTGAGAGTCCACTAGTTCTCTTTCTGTCCCTTATATTTTATGCAGACTACCAGCCCTACACAGGGTGTAGTATGCCCTTAGTCCTGGCCAGAACTGTGCCAAACCAATCAGACCAAGTAATCACACATCATGGATCTCAGCAGCACACACTCTAGATCCAGCCGCCTCTGAAAAGCTCCCCAATGACTGCATGAGGCTTTTGTGTGAATATTTAGACAGAAGCCATGATAGTACCTGTTTTAGTTACTTTTCTCTCGTTGTTGGGACAGAATACCCGACACCCAAAGTTAGGGGAAGAAAGGTTTATTAGCTCACAGTCTGCAGAGGTTTCAGTCTATAGTCCGCTGGGTCCGAGGCGGCCGGCCGCAAAGTAAAGTGAGGAAAATGCAAGGAATGTATGCAAATCAGCAATGCAAAACAAGCAGCTAATTAGCCTCTTCCTATATCTATCTAGGCTACCTGCCCTCAGGGCAGCCCACACTCTAGATCCAGCTATCTCTTACCACATGAGGCTTTGGGGGGACATCTAGACACAAACCATAACA
>PVJO010032440.1:0-13189 GCA_004026905.1 Hystrix cristata | reverse complement strand
TGTAGCATTTAAGTAAAGTGGGCATATGATTTTCCCAGAGTTTGGCACTCTTCAGATGATTTCTTGGCCTTTTTGTGCCTGACCACACTTGGGTGCAGCAGCAGGATTGTCTTCGGAAGGCAACAACTAGTCACACTCAGATGTCTTCTGCTCCAGAAAGAGAGGGACTTTAAGTGGCAATGGCCAACTGACTGTATACCCAGCTTTATAGATTTAAAATACTGACATGTACAGTTCAGGAGCCTGCTTTTACACTGCTGAATCTGGTCAAATATCAATAATCGATTTCTAAAAAACATTAAATCATAGAAATATTTTAAACCGAAGCCCAGTGAGGCAATTGGCAAAGTCCAGAATATAAAAACTCTATGGGATAAATAACAAATAAATTGCATAAGGGAAGAAAAAAGAAGCCACAGCAACTACATTAAAAGAGATTTCAGAAGATAGCCCCTTTAATAAATGGTGCTGGAAAAACTGGCTCTCCATATGGCAAAGGTTACAACTAGACCCATATCTTTCCCCACGCGCTGAGCTAAAATCAAAATGGATCAAAGATCTAAATATAAAAACAGAAACACTAAATCTGGTGGAAGAGAGAATAGGTAGAACTCTTAAAGACACAGGTGTAGGCAAGGACTTTATGAACAAATCCCCAATTGCCCAGGAAATATCACAAAGAATCAACAACTAGGATCTAATCTTATTAAAAAGCCTTTGTACAGCAAAAGAAACTACCAAAAGAGCGAAGAGACAACCCACAAAGCAGGAAAAATTTTTTGCCAGCTTTTCCTCCAACAAAGGACTAACATCTCAAACATATAAAGAACTCAAAAAAAATCAGACCCCCCAAATTTAAAGACTCAATCCAAAAGTGGGCAACTAAAATGAATAGACACTTCTCAGACGAAGAAGTAGAAACAGCAAATAAACATGAAAAAATCTCCAACATCACTGATCATTTGAAAGATGCAAATTAAAACAACCCTGAGATTCCACCTTACTCCAGAAAGAATGGCTATTATCAATAAATCAGCCAATAACAAATGCTGGAGGGGCCGTGGAGAAAAAGGAACCCTTCTCCACTGTTAGTGGGAGTACAGATTTCCAATCTACATTGGTTGGAGTGTAGATTTCCACTATAGAAATCAGTGTGGAGATTCCTCAGGGAACTAGGAGTAGAGATTCCATTTGACCCAGCTATTCCCCTTCTTGGTATCTTCCCAAAAGAATTAAAAGCATCATACCGCAGTGATATATGCACACCCATGTTTATAGCAGCACAGTTTGTAATAGCTAAATTTTGGAAACAGCCCAAATGCCAATCGACAGTGGAATGGATAAAGAAAATGTGGGTTTTTTATACAATGGAGTACTACTCTGCCATAAAGAATGATAAGCTTGAGGTATTTCTAGGTAAATGGATGCATCTTGAGACCATACTCTTAAGTGAAATAAATTGGACATACATGTTTAAATACCACACTGTTTCTCTGGTGTGAGAAATTGAAAGTGTAAAAATAAAGACTAAAATGTACTATATTGGGAAGAGGAAGAAACTGTCCAAATGGGAAAGGGAACAAGGGAGGGGGAGGGGGAAAGAAACAGAGGGATAAGAGAAATAAGAAATGAAAGGAAAAAATGGAAATGAAGCTTTTGTAAATAAGTAGGGAGAAGGGGGTGAAGGGAGGGGAGGGGAATGGGAAAAAAAGAAGCAACAAGATATATCATGTACAGGTACAAATCCCCTGTGATGAATGTTATCACTATGTACATCTAAAATGTACCATTAAAATAAAATTTAAAAAAAAGAGAGAGAGGTTCAGACAGGAGATGATTATAAAACCATTCATGTGGTAGTCAGGGTGATTTGAATACTGACCAAGGAATTATTGGTAATATTTTAAACATATGGTAATGATGTTAAAGTTATATTTAAAAAATAATTTTTATCTTTTAGAAATACCCACTGAGGGCTAGGGTTGTAGCCAGTAGTAGAGAGCTCGTTTAGCATGCACAAGGCCATAGTTTCTATCTCCAGCACCACAAATGATAAAAAGAAGAAATAGACACTGAAATATTAATGGTTCACCTAATATGATGGTATCTAGGATTTGCTTCAAAGTAGTACTAAGAAGAAGAGATGGGGATATAAAACAAGGGCAGTGAAACAAGACTGGCCAAGAATTGATCCCTGGTGAATCTGGAGGTCTATAAAATAAAGTGTGCCTTTCTAAAGATGGAATGCACTGTTCTAACGTGGTTTCTAAGAATAATGGAAAGAAAATGACTAACAGTTGTAAGGAAGCACAGGAGCAGACTTATGTTCTTAGAAATTTTTCTGGTTCCATTGTAGAAGAGAGATTGGAAAGTGTATGTCTTAGTTATTTGTTCTCAGCACTGAGACAAGATACCTGACACCCACAAGTCAAAGGAGGAAAGGTTTATTTCAGCTCACAGTTTGTGGAGATTTCAGTCCATAGTGAGTTGGCTCCAAGGCAGGCTGGCATGGTAGAGGAGCATTGCAAAGGAGAAACCACAGTTCATGGTGTGACAGGCAGGAGGCAGCAAAAGCAGCAAGCAGTGAAGCAGCAAGCCTTCCTTTCCCTTTTATCCCATTCAGGCTACAAAATTTTGGGGAGGTGCCACCCACACTCAGGGTGGGTATTCCCCTTATTCACACCCAAAGCCATAATAAACCAATTATCCGACTAATCCAGTACCACACACCCTTAATCCCAGCATCACGCCTTTAATCCACATTCACATACCCTAGATCCAGCCACCTTCAAAAAGCCCCAGCTATGCCCCCATGAAGCTCTGGAGACTCATGAGGCTTCTAGAGTCATAACAGTGCACATCTGGTGCGAATTTTGGAAGCAGCTTTTTTAGAAGGATGTTGGGTGGCTCACAGAAGCATTAGAAGAGCTGAAGAGGAAGATTCAAGGCTGAACTTCTAAGAAAACATATCAAAAACTATGCCATAGAACTGCCCCAATGAAGGATCTGCCTGCCCTGCCACCTCCATCCCATCAAGGCCACTTCTATGCCGGGATCCCTACCCAGCAATCACTGCCACCCCCAGATACAGGGAACCTCGAGCACAACCCTGGCCATCACAGTGGATTACACATCATCTGCCCTCTACCAGCTGCCTTGGCGATGTGGGACTCAGACACTGGAAAGTTTCTGAAAGTGGCCAGGAAGTTTAGTGTGTGCTATGTGGCCAGGAAACCTGGTAGACATCCGGCCAGGTGTCAGGCATGGAAAAGGGAACCCAGACAGGAGGTTTCTGCAAGGATTGAGTGACATGCTTCCAATGAGCATGTTGAGGGTTGGCCTTTTATGACCTAGCAGGGGAGGAAGAGGGAAGCCTGCAGGCCCTGAGGCAAAGAGAGAGGCATGGACTCAACAAATACCCATCCTGCAGTTGACAGAACACAGGGAACACATGTTTTAACCACATTTCAAAATATAAAGATTCCAAAAATAAATGTGATGAAAGTGCACAGACAAAATTGCTTAAAAATCAAATCAGAACCCAAACAGAAAATACATAGTAGTACCTCTCGTATGCATGATAATAGGTGAAAAGACACTCTGGGCATGGCCTTTGCTAACCTTATAAATCTGACAAGCAGCTTTACCTTTGCTGTTTCTTTCCCCTCACTCTTCCCTTCCTTCATTTCTCCCCCCCTTCCCTTCTCTTTCCATTCTTTCTTTCTGCCATGCTTATATAACAGACTAGAAGAAAAATACTGTAGTTTATGCAGATAAATGCAATGTCTATAGAAATTTGGGCACCTTAATTCTTTGAGTTAAATGTTTTCCATGGGTCAAATAGGGATATAATTTACATCAAAACATTTACCTATCAGGATAGTGTAGAAGGAAAGCAACTCCAAATCCACAATGAGCTTTCATTTAAACCTCACCTTTCCAGCTGGGCAACCTTGAGCAAATCATTAAACCTAGCAGAACCTTGCTGGCAGTGTTCTTGTTTGTCAAAATGTAGTAAAACTGCTTTGTTTTCTTGTGAAGATCAGCACAAATGTTTGAACATGCTGGCTTCTCTTTGCCAGCTCCCACATACCCACGCCCCACGCTACAACTGTCTTCTAAGCCATAGTTTTAAATATTACCTGTTTACTTCTGACAACCATATTTGTATCTCCAGCCTTGCTTTCTCCCCTCGTAGACTCTTAGGAGATAGAAGTTACAAAAATTGATTCATTATTCCCATTACTTCTGTAAAAATTCAAATTCTTTGAGCAAAACAAAAGACATAATTATTGATTTTAAAATGTTCGTGTTTTACTGTTTTATTAAAGATTTTGTTACATTTATTTAATGGTTAACTTCTTCCATTAATCTGTAATTTAAACTTCAAATTTAGCCAGGTGTAGTGGTGCACATGTGTAATCCCAGCACTCAGAGAGAGAGAAAGCTGAAGCAAGAAGACTGTGCAAGTTCAAGGCCAGCCTGGGCTACATAATGAGTTCAAGTCCAGGCTGAACTGCATAGCAAGACTTGGTCCCAAAAACAAAAAATGAAGTTCAACCTTAAATGTTGATATGATTGTGAAAATGCCTTTGACTATTAAATTTTACGTTATTCTTATAAGAGCTTTTAACTATGTTCTGTATGTATTCGTCCAGAAGAATGAGATTCTTTCAGTTGGCATATGCAAAATCCATCTGGTCTTGGGAGTTTAATAAGGGGAATAGATGGGAGAAATGTTTTTAGTCAATGCCACAGATCCTGCCTTCTCTCCTGAGTGGAAAGTGTCTCTCCTCCTCAGCTGGGGCTCTGCTCCCCTCCCCTCTTCACCTCAAGGACAGCATTCCAGTGATTGTCCCCACTCTCCTGAATCTTCAGTTTCTCCCTCATGACAATGACTAGATCACTGGTCCCCACTCAGTTTCTGCTCTATTCTTAGCTCCCTTTTATAGAAAAACTCTAAAAGGTTGATTTGTCTTTATTTTCCATTCTCTCTCCAGCTTGCTCTAACCCTCCTTCATCCCATCGTGTCTGTCAAACAACTCTCATCAAGGATCTTCAGCCACACCAAACCTGACAGTCAGGCCTTCATACTCAGCAGCCTCCCCTTGCACTCCATTTTGACTCAGCTGCCCATATTCATCTTCCAAACCACCATGACTACTCCTTCCTAGATTTCCAATTCCGACTCACTTTATTTCTTCTAGCCCAGCTGCTAATTATAGAAGCCCATGACTAGATTTACAGTGCTCTTTTCTTTCCAGCTCCCCCACACCCATGCCCCACCACACCACAGCTCTCTTTTAAACCATAGTTTTAAATGTTGTCTACACTGAAAACCATATTTATATCTCCAGGCCCGATTTCACCCCTGAGCACTGATACTCCATTACCAACATCGACATTTGAGTATTAAAGTTGACATGTCCAAAAGGGAACACCAATTTTTCCCTTAGTAATTTTTACCTGTTGATGATGCGTGTGAGAAGTGGGAGATCTAAGGATACTAGTCGCTTTGCAAAAGTTCCTTTAAATATATTTAGGTTCTGTAAATTATTCAATCACGGTCACCAAATGGAACGCTGAAGATGGATAAGACAGGGCCTCCACCATCGAGCAGCTCGGTATAGTAGTAGAAAGTCATAGTTTTAACTTCTGCCACCAGCCCGGACATTAGCTACTTACCAATTATCCAAACTTGGCAGCTTAACTTCTTGCCTTCAGTTTCCTCATCTGTAAATGAGGATAACTGCAGAAATACTAATCATACTTTCCTCATGTGGTTATGAGAATCAAATTAATATCTATATCTTTATATCTTCCTATCTACATGAAACAGATGATTACAGAGTGCGGCACATAGACAGACACTCAGTAAACTCAGTAAATGTTGACTTTTCAACAAGTGTCTAAAATCATATGCTCTAGTGTCACCTGAAATTCAAAATGTCTCTTTTTATTCATGAAAGGCAAGAAAGATATATAAATAAATATGGAAATTATACAATGCACTTAAGAGTGATACATACAATTAGTTTTGAAGGAAAATGTTTTCCAATAAAAAGCCCAAACCAAACAATTGCCACATATACATGCAATTGCATAAGATGTCTTTTGTTCTCTCTCACTTATGCTTCCTCCTTTTAACTTATTTTATGTCTGCCTCTGGGTCATCTCTTTCCTCTCAGATGTTCTTCAATAAAGGAGGGCACCCCACACTCAGAGGCATATTCATTCTTCCTTCCTTCCTCACACAAAAGATCTGTTTGAGCCAGCAGAGCGGCAGCACCTAAGGCCGATTATGGAAAGCCATTAACGAGGCACACCATTTAGTTTCCTGCATAAATACTTTTCAAGCACACTGGCTTCCAGATTTTTAGAATTGTTTTTCCTCTCCAGATACAAGCACCAAGTGTTTAGAAGTATGTGCTTTGCTCGGTAAATATCAAAGGAAAGGGATAGGAAGAAAGCAAGGCTGTTTTTGCAAAGTAGCAAATATTCCTTGAATCACTTGAAATCAGTTTATTTCCATTCTGGGTTGAAAAGGGTCGGTGATATTATGAACTCTTTGAAATTTCCTCTAGAAGTTTTTACTAACATCTAGATCCTGTGCTTGGGTTCAATCCTCGGTCCATCTTCTGCTATCCATCAACTCCACCTAAGAAATTAAGGCTTAGCCAAGGGTCACCCTCAAGTGAATTCCTGAATTTTGTGGTACTGCATCTTTCTCCATCAAAAATGAGCCAAAATGAAGTCAAATTCTAGTGTCAGACAAGGTAGAACTTCTAGTCAGGCCCAAAAGTAAACCAGCCTCGGAAAATTGGAAGTGAGGAAAACAGAGGATCCAGAACCGAAGGCCCAGTTTAGCTCCTGCAGTGGGACACTGAGTTGCCTCACTTTTCTGAGCCCTTGATTCTTACCCTGGAAAACAGAGATAGTATAACCTTCTAACTACCCAACAGCCTTATAGCAGTGATCAAAAGAAATAACAGAAATAGCCCAGATGTCTCTCAACAACAACAACAACAAATGAATAAACTAAGTATGGTATATCCTTACTCATAATACCATAATATCCAGAAACAAAAAGGAACAAATTACTGACATGTACAACAACACAAATGAAACTCAAAAGCATTACATTAAGGACTGCAGAATTCCATTTATAAAAAAAGTTCTATAACAAGAAAAAACAACAGTGATAGAAATCAGGAAAATGGTTGTATGGAATGAGGGGTAAGGAATTGATTGAGAAGGTATTATAGGCAGTCAAGTTAGGTACAAATTAATAGGCAGTCAGACAGGGACAGGACCTTGAGGAAGTCAATGTAGAAGATGGGAACACATCAAAACTGTGGTTAGAGGGACATCTGAAGAAGGCAAGCCCTCAGACTACAGTCGTAATGGCCAGACTTGCGTACTTTCCTAAGGAAAGAATGAAAATTTGAGATTATGCTATAATTAAGTCCATTAAGTCCAGATATGCATCAGACACCCAGGTGGGTGACCAGAACACCTAGACCCATCCCTTCCCCAAATCATTCCTGTTGCAGGGGTCATAGATAAACCGACGTTAATATTGCTAGCCATATGAATTTCTTATGTGTCCCACTTCCTTATTGGATCAATATTAGCTAAGTAGCTATGCTTGTAATCATATAGGTCGATTATAGTTTGACCCACGTTGTACCCACACTGTGACTTTGCTATAGAAATTACCCCTGACAAAGGGCCTTCCAGGACTCCTCTTATTTCTCAGGAGCTATCTCTTAATAATCTTTTCCTACTCTTAACCTTCTTTGTCCTTCAGAATTCATTCTTCCATTTCACGGGACATGAAGTCGGCACATCTGATATCTAGCAGGTTGGGAGTTATGTTTCTCCTATATCAAGGGGATATAAGGAAGTATCCTGGGTCAGTGGAAATAGTCCATGTCTTGATAGATGTGTATGTATTTGTCAAAACTTATGAAAAGTAAAATAAGATCTACATATTTCACCAAATACAAATTGTATCTCAATTTAAAAAGATAATGAAACTTGAAAACTTTTATAGATAGAATTCTGTAGAAATGTAAAATGCCACAGCTGCTCATTGAAATATCCTTTTTCCACTACTCCTTGGTCATATAATCTCATATAAGTGACTCGTTTGTGGTGTCTTCAAAAAATGCACCTAATTGTAGTTGCTTTCTTTTGTTATACAGAATTTAAGGTTGGGTCTGAATATAGGAATTTCTGGGGAAAGCAAAGAGCACACAAATAAAGCAATACTAAGTTTAGAAACAATGAGTCATATTCTAATAGCAAAGTGGCATATGGGCCATTCCACAGCATATATACACTTCCTCTAAATCAGACTCCCTAGCTTTCCATAGGAAGGGAAGTTGCTATTTAAAGTTTAGTTGAAGAAAAACAAATAGCAATAAAAAGAATAATAGCCATTTGTACTGAGTATATCAACCTCCTCTAAATGTTTTTGGTTCTGTTCACAAAAGCCCTACAAAGCCAGTGACCTTGGTCTCCATTTCAAAGACAAGAAAATAAAAACAAAAGAAAATCAAGACATAGGAGTGCCTAAGTTGCTTACAGTAAGACACACACCACAAATTCAAATCTGTGTGTCTGACTCCAAAGCTTCTGGATAAAATTACCCACTTACTATTCTAATTAGTTATCTTCATAATAATAGGTAACTTAATCTCATTACACAATAGCCATCAAGAGTAATGCCTAATATTTCTGAGCTCTTATCAATGTCCAGGGCAGTTAACAGGCATCGACTCATTAAATGCTTAAAACAAGTTATAAAAGTAGACATTATCACCAGCCTAGTTTTACAAATGAAGGACCTGACCAAGAGAAGTAAAAGAATTTTTCTTAAATCACATATGTAGCCTGCCGGAGCTAGGATTTGTACCCCTAGTTTAGATTCAAAGGCCTCATGATGATTTCAACCACTGTACTGACTTTTCTTAAGGGCAGTGAATGGTTGGCTTACCTCTGAGAAACCTAAAATGCAAAACACCATAGAATAGAATTTAAACCTTTCTTTCAGAAAAGAGTAGAAACATTTTCAAATTTCTCAGGGAAGGCCTGCAGCCAGAGGCTGGTCCTAGTTTAAGATATAATACATGTCTCTTATTCTGTTTGACTCATAAGAACAAGTAGGGACTATCACTATAAATATAGTGGATGAAAACATAACAGAAATTTACATTTACTTACAAGCATCTAAAAAGGTCACAAGGTCAGGAAATGACTCCATGATGATGAACCATCTCTTTAAAATGTCATTCATCTAATCTAGTGATTCACACTACCACATACAAAGGATGTGTCATATTCCAAAGCAACTGCCCGGTGTGCAGTAATGGATTTAGGAAGAGCATAGGGGAGGGAAGAAAGACTGTGAACCTGAGTAAATAAGAAACAAAGAAGCCCTAGTGTCTCTGATACTCCCCAGCCTCTTCTTCCCCCTAGAGAATTACTGATCCAAGATTCATGATTCTATCACAGTGTTCTTGAGCTTCAGCAGGCATCAGAATCACGTGGAGCAGGGGCAGGTCTATCATGTTCCCAGGTGCAGTTAACACTGCTGATCTGAAACCCACAAATTAAGAAACTCTGCCTTGTATCAGTCCCTACCAACCTCCGCTTAAATACCTCCAACCTCAAAAGACTCTGACATAAAACTAACGCTGCCCACTAAACAAAGCAGGAAGTTACTATTTCATTGTGACAATGAGGAAATGCTATCAAATGATAAGTATAAAAACACTTTTTAATAATGAATTCTGTTCAATATAGTCTTCAAAACATTAGCTAAAGCAGTAAGACAAGAGAAAGAAATAAAAGGGATATGGATAAGGAAAAAATTAAATTATTATTTACTATTGACATGATCCTCCACATAGAAGATCCTCCAAAATCCACCAAAAGACTCCTAGAACTAATATCCAAATTCAGTAGCATAGCAGGATACAAAGTCAACACTCAAAAATTAATTGCATTCTTGTACACCAATAACAGACTCACTTACAGGGAAATGAGGGAAACAGTACACTTCACAATGGCATCACAACCAATAAAATACCCAGGAATTAGCCTAACCAAAGAAGTAAAAGACCTCTACAAAGAAAACCACAGTACTCTATAAAATGAGATTGAAAAGGATATTAGAAAATGGAAAGATATTCCCTGTTCCTGGAAAGGCGGAACCAATATAGTCAAAATGGCCATGCTTCCAAAATTGTTATATTGATGTAACGTAATCCCAATCAAAATACCAATAATATTCCTAACAGAACTGGAGAAATCAATCCTAAAATTCATATGGAACCAGAAGAAACCAGAATAATAAAAGCAATTCTAGGCAACAAGGGTAAGGCAGGGGGCATAACAATCCTGGAATTCAAGTTATACTACAAATTGCAGTGATTTAAAAAAAAAAAAAAAGCATGGTAATTGGGGAAAAAAACAGACCTATGAATCAATGGAACAAACTAGAAAATACAGAAACAACTCCAGGCACACTCAGTTGTATTATCTTTGACAAAGAGGCCAAATCCCCTTCACTACAGGAAAGATAGCCTGTTTAACAAATGGTGCTGGAAAGACAGGCTATCCACATAGAGAAGACTGAATCTAGACCCATACCTCTCACCATGCACTAAATTAAAATCAAAATGGATCAAAGATCTAAACATTAGAATGGAAACAATCTGCAAAGACAAAATAAGTAAAACTCTTGAAGAGATAGGTGTAGGAAAAGACTTTCTGAACAAAACCCAGTTGCACAAGAAATAATACCAAGAATCAACAAATGGGATCACATCAAATTAAAAAGGAGACCACCAACAGGGTGAAGAGATGACCTACAAAAATGGGGGAAAATATTTGCCAGCTACTCCTCAGACAAAGAACTAATGTATAGAATATATAAAGAACTCAAAAAATTAGACCCCTGAATTCGAAGATTCACTTAAAAAATAGTCATCTGAAATAAACACTTCTCAGATAAAGAAATATAAACAACCAATAAATACATGAAAAAATGTTCAACCTCACTGGCCATTTGAAAAATGCAAATCTATCTCACTCCAGAAAGAATGGCTACCATCAATAAATCAACCAATAACAAATTCTAGTGAGGCTTTGGAAAGGAACTCTTCTCCATTGTCAGCTGATTAACTGGGACTGACAACTGATAAAAACACCATGGAAATCAGCATAGAGAGTCCTCAAAAAACTAAAAATAGAAATTCTATTTGACCCACCTATTTCCTTCTAGGTATCTTTCCAAAAGAGTTAAAGATGTCATACCACAGTGATGTACACATACCTGTTTTATAGTGGTGTGATTCATAATAGCTAAATTTTAGAAGCAGCCTATATACCCATCAACAGACAAATGGATAAAGAAAATGTGGCATTATACACAACAGAGGTTTCCATCACTTTCCTAATCTCTATTTTTTTATCTGAATCTGCTCTGGAGTTACTAATTATGTCTTTCATTCTGGTCACCATTTCTGTAGTTAGGTAGGAAATTATTTCTCTTTTTTTTTTTCTAGAGCCTCATTTATCTGCTTTGTAACTTCCACTATTACCACTTCCAAGAGTCCAGGTGGGTGGCTTTGAGACACACGGTGTGTCTCCCACCAGCTTGGACTTGGCTCCCTGCGGCTTGAGCTTGGCCCCTTGACCTCCTGCTAACTTCAGCTTGAACTCAGCTCTGCCTTGCCCTGACCCAGCAAGCTGCTGCTGGCAGCTTCTCTGAGATCCGAGCTCCATAGGCCCCTTCCCAAAATGGCAGCCGGCCAGTCACCTCTCCTGGGGGACATCTTAACCCAAATAACTCATCAGTCACTGCAGTCCCCTGGGTCCACCGCTCCCTTCCACTGCTGTGTCTTTCCACAGAGACCTCTGGGGTTGACAGTACTCACTGTGGGTCTGCAGGTTTGAGCCGCCTCTCACGCACTGTGACGGGGACTCTGGGAGAAATCACCTTTCGCCACCTCCTTCTTCTGCGCTGAGGTCTTTTTGCTCCTTCCACGGGCTTCAATTCTCGCGTTAGATCCTTGCTGGGTCCTAGGAACCCACTTCCCTCCTTCTTCTCTTACTCACGGTGCTATATTCCATCTCAGAGAAGCTCTTTCTCTTCTAGTCACTGCTCCTCCATCTTCCCGGAAGCAAGTCATTTGCAGGAAAATGGATGCACCTTGAGACCATAATGTTAAATGAAGTAACTCCGACGCGCAGCTCAAATATTACATGGTTTCTCTTACATGAAAATAATACATACATAAAATATGAAATAAAAGACAGGTAATAGGGAAAAAAAGAAATAAAAAAGTATTGTAATCTAGTGTGGACAATGCATCTAAAAGTTTACCTTAATTTAATACAATTGTCTTACGTGTTTTATATGTTCTTTGACCTGTTAGTCTGATTTTCAATCTGTGTATATGATAAATAACTTTATAAGGCCTTATGAGATAAATAAATGAATTTGATGCTAAAAAAATTAAAAAGAGGGGCAGGAGAGGGAATAGAAAGAATTGAAATATGTTATATAATTGTACTAATTCCCTACAGTGAATGTAATCGTTATGTACCACAAACGTGTACTAATAAAATTTAAAAAAAAAATGAATTCTAAACATGTTACTTCTGAAATCAAAACAGACTTAGCCAGAGCTAGTGTTTCAATAAAACAGGAAAAGGCAGACTCTATTTTTTAATGTAATACCAAAAAGCCCGATTCAAAACTGTCCGCGTGCAAGGTTTGTGCTTTGTCAGAACAAAATTCCCACAGACCAGGAAGCTTAATGATTTGCTGCAGTCAGCAGAAAAATTAAAAAGGGTTGAGAGACAACTGTATGAAAGGGTTGATGGTAATCATTAAAACTAGTTAAGAATCATGAAGTCTAAAATCATTACAGGTGGGGATTCGGCTCAGTGGTTAAAGTGCCTGCCTGGCAAGCACAAAGACCCGAGTTTGATCCCCAGCACCTAAAAAAAAAAAAAAAAAAAAAAAAAAAAAAAAAAAAAAAAAAAAAAAAAAAAAAAAAAAAAAAAAAAAAAAAAAAAAAAAAAAAAAAAAAAAAAAAAAAAAAAAAAAAAAAAAAAAAAAAAAAAAAAAAAAAAAAAAAAAAAAAAAAAAAAAAAAAAAAAAAAAAAAAAA
>PVJO010032439.1:0-13210 GCA_004026905.1 Hystrix cristata | reverse complement strand
GAAAAAGAAATAACAAAAGATATACCTTTCACAATTGCACACAAAGAAATAAAATACTCAGGAATCTATCTAACAAAGGAAGTAAAAGATCTTTACATCATAAACTACAGCACTCTAAAAAAGGAAATTGAAAAGGATATCAAAAAATGGAAAGACATCCCATGTTCCTGGGTAGGAAGAACCAACATAATGAAAATGGCTATACTTCCTAAACTACTATACAGATTTAATGCAATTCCAATCAAGATACCACTAACATACTTCAAAGAATTAGAAAGGACAATCATGAATTTCATCTGGAACCAGAAGAGACCAAGAATAGCAAAAACGATCCTAAGCAACCCTCCTCCACTGTTGGTGGGAATGTAGATTGACCCAGCCACTGTGGAAATCAATATGGAGATTCCTCAAAAAACTACACCTGGAGGTTCCATTTGACCCAGCTATTCCCCTACTGGGGATCTTCCCAGAAGAATTAAAATCGTCATACCACAGGAATGTATACACAACCACGTTCATAGCAACACAATTTGTAATAACTAAGTCTTGGAAACAACCTAAATGCCCAACAACCAATGAATGGCTAAAGAAAATGTGGTTTTTCTACACAATGGAGTACTACACAGCCATAAAAAAGCATAAACTAGAGTCATTCGTATGTAAATAGATGTTCCTTGAGAACATACTTTTAAGTGAAATAAATCAGACACTCATGAGTACACATCGAATTGTTTCTCTGATACGGGAAATTATAATTGTAAAAAAGGACAAAGAGGTGTAATAGATATTATATAAAAGGAAGATAATATAAAAGGAGAGGAGTACTAGAAAGACAGAAGGGGGAAAAGCAGGAAGGGAACAAAGGAAAGAAAGGGGAAAGGGAAATCATGGAGAAATGTGAATAAACCCGCTGTAAATAGGGAGGGAGGGAACAGAGGGGAGGGGTGGGGAAGAGGGGGGAGAACCAAGATGCATCATGTACAGGTACAAAATAAATGTGATGAATGTGACCATTATATGTAAAATGTACCAATACATGTTCTTGGTTTAAAATAAAATAAATAAATAAATAAATAAATCACAAAGTTACTGTGATGTTTAAATGAAATAACATTTTTCAAATTTCCTTTGCTTGGTACCTACTTAATAAGAAATAAAGATAAACTTAAGACCATATATACACAAAAACAAATGCTTTCGGATTATTGTAAAAGAGCAGCAAACAGGATAAAAATGTAAGCAAAACAAGTTTTGAAATATAGAAAGATAACACTCAAATTATATTAAGAGGTATTTAATCATAATATGATCTCTATTATTTTCCATTTACATAATCATCTTCATCATCTCTACTCTGTTCCAAACACAATGTTTGGCACTTATTTCATTCTCAAAACTCATTAAAGTATTCACTACCAGTTTCAAAAAAAATGGAATAAAATCTAGTAATATCCTGACTAGAATGTAAATTTCATATAGGGCAAGATCTTGTCTGTTTTATTCACAATCATCTAACGGATGACCTGGTGGACAGGAGGCACTCAAAAATGTACACTGAATGTATGAGTGAACAATAAAGAAAAATTTTTAAAAGTTAGTGGCCAAGGTCACAAGCAAATAGTGTGTCTGTTTTGAAATCTAAATCTGCCTGATTCCAAAGTCTATGCTTTTAATTAATATGTCTAAATCTTAAAAAGCCTTCATCAAACACAAGGATCACTGGTAATGAAATATAAAAGCAGTATATTATAGAAATCTGGGATTCAATGAATACTATAGATAGAATATAGAAGTAGTTACAAAGATAACCATAGAAAAATTAGCGAATTATAGTAAGTATAACTGTTGAAGAAAGCATAAATGTTTAACAAGGTGATCTTAGTACCACAAGGTGGCAACAGTTTAGAAAATGACACTCATCTGAAGTATATGAACAGTTCCAAGAAAGAACGAAACAAGGGGCTAACATAATGAATTTGACAATGTAGATGATTTACAGAACTGGCACAGGGTTGGAAGGAAAAACGTTCAGTTGCAACTACAGAGGTGGGAAACAATCATGACCTGTCAGTGCAGAAATGATTAATAAAAGCTGAGAATCCTGGCACATGCCTATAGTCCCAGCACTCTGCGAGACTGAAGCAGGAGATCTCAAGTTCGAACCCACTCTGGGCAATTTAATGACTTTGTGAGCCTGTCTCAAAATAAAAAATAAAAAGGGTCAGGACAGAGCTCAGTGAGAAGGTCCTGGGTTCAAGGCCCAGTACTGCAGGGAACCAGGGGAGGATAATTGGCAAAAAGAAAAAGAAAGCATTCAAATTAGAAGACGATCAAATGGGTAAGTTAAAAAATAGTAACACATTAACCATTTCTTACTAGCTGCTTACTCCTAATTGCAGTCACTAATCATAAAGTAGTACAGCTGCAGGAAAATGCTATATATGTACCGTCACATAATATAAAGATATCAGCTTATCAACTTAGTGATGAGCCATTAAGACCTGCTCAAAAAAAACTCTGAGAAGTGTAAACTGAACTAAGCAAGATAGGTCAGGGAGAAAACTTTATAATGAATCATGAGAGTATACTAAAAGGGTAAAGAGTAGCCTTCACGCAATTTTATAAACTAGTGATAAATTTCTGAACTACTTTCTAGCTTCTTCATGTACATTTATTAGTGTGACTAGTCTAAGTACCATTTCATAAAACTCCAAACATACATGCTACATTCACTTAAGTATCCTGGTTTCTTTAAGAAGATTGAAGTCTCTGTCATAACAGTTAATTACCCTGGTCCTTTTAAATAAAACAAACAATGATAAGTCAGCAAATTTTTATAGTATCTTACCACTGACAAAAGACATGTCAGAGAATAAACTATTCAGGAAATGAAGCAGACAGACATTGCTACTTATTGATTTGCTGAACACTCACCTCAGCAGTTTATGACCATTTGTTGTGGCAACTTCAGCAAGGCTTGTTAGAATCTTTAGATACTGGCTTTCACTTTGCTGAGACAAATGCTCCAGAACTTGCCGTAACTACATTTTTAATAAATTAACAAAAATAAATAAATAAACAAACAAATATGATTACACAGAATACATTAAATTTTTATCAAAAAATTAAGTACTATTATTTTATAAACCATCTTAAAGACAATTACCTGAAATCAAGAACTTTACAGTTCTTTTGCCTTGCATAAATTTAAAAGCTAATATAGAGACAAGACAATATAAACCTAGGTTCAAAATCACCCAACAAAAAACAATTTTAAAATACAGATAAAATAGAAATCACCAAGTATATTCATATGCATGGAAATTTAATTCCAAATGTCTGAAATTTAGGGGACAGTTAGAATAATTTTCTAACAGTAGAGATGTTATTAAATACAGAGCTCAGGGCTAAACCTGTAGTTCAATGATAACGCATTTGCCTCACACACTCGAAGTGCTGCATTTGATTCTCAGCAGCAACAGGAAAATAGTAAAACAAACAAAAACACAACTCCAAAAACTAGTGATTACCAATCATAATATAATACTCCTCAGACTCTTTCTCTATCCAGAGAGAAAAACTATCTTACGGAGAGAACAAAGAACCAGAGAGCCAAAGAAAATTCAGAGCCAAATATAAGCATAAAGTTTATCAATTTTTATACACAGCTGTCCTCAGTGTCCCTGGGGACTGATTCTAGAATCTCCATCAATACCAATATCTGCAGACTCTCAAATCCCTTACATAAAAATGGCATAACTACTGGAATACTACAACGTATGTACATTATCCCACATACTTTAAATCATCTATAGGTTATTCATCATAACACAATGTAAATGCTATGCAAATAGTTGCCATACTGTATTGTTCAAGGAATAATGACAAAAACAAGTCACTAGCAATGCTATTTTTTAGAAAATATTTTTGAGCTGCAACTGGTTAAACCCACAGATGCAGAACCTGTGGAAAGAGAGTTAAGTGTAATTCATACTATCCATATACAATGCAGGTAAACAAACTCAAGTTATTAAAATTTTTGTAAAAGTAAATAAAATTACTAAGTATATTTATAAAGTATCATAAACATCAAGCATGAATAAAGCTTGTTAATTTATAGGTTATTAGCACAATTACATTACCATGTTTTCTCGGAGGTCTTCATTCTGTGTCATTTGAATAATAGTCTGGAAAAGTCTAGGGTGATACTGAATTAATACTTCACAAGTCTCTCCATATCCACCCTAAAAATAAGACTTACGATTATTCAGGTTTAAACAAGTTTCCTTTTAAAGGTCATACTCTTCACAGAATAAAAATCTTTCCACTCACTGTCTTACTCATAAGAAATAAATAATTTCACCATTCTCACTTTCTATTATAAAGGGCCTCAGAATACATAATGAAGACATACCTGTACACATAAATCCAGAGGGGTTACTCCATTTTTATCTGGCAAATATTTGGCTCCTCGTAATAGAAGAATCTGTGCTGTATCTCTCTGACCGTGACTATACAGAAATAGAACCAAATTAGAAAATATGGTATTTTAATTCAAAGCTTTTCCTACGAATTATGGTTAGCTAATATGAATCGATGGAAGATTAATAATTTTACAAATTAAGACAGGAAGATCTGAACTACATCTTCAGGAACCAAAAAAATGTTGCAAAATGTCAAATCATACTTTCACTATATATATAGATACGAAAGTGATTAAGTCTTAGAACTGAATTTTGGTCACATTACTTGGAGTAAGTCATATTTTAGGATAAGCAACTATTTCTCAGTTTTCTAGTTAATTTTTTCCTTCCACTCACTTCTGAATTCCTTTTTCAACTCTAGCCTGACTTTTTTTCTACCACACATATCCAAGTCTCAAGATTTCTTAGTCCAAAAGAACCTCAATACTCAAAACAAAAATATATATTATGGCACTTTAATATGATGTTTAAAAAAATAAAAGGGAAGAGAGGGATGGATGGATCCAAGTAACAACTGAAAGGAGATACATAGGTAGGAGTTACTAAGAAAAAAAAAAAATCTAAGTTTCAACCTTTCTTTTATAGACTCACGCAGTTTGACTTCTGCTACTAGCTATTCAACCTAGTCTAGAACAAACAACTGTGCTATCTACATGCCTCACTCTCTGATTGCTTTTTTCATGTAAAAGTAAAATCATACATGTTACCCTTTCAGATAGGACCAAGCTACATTGGGGATAGCAACCACGAAACTCCAGATCTTACTCTATGAGTTCATCTCATTCTAAATAAAAAATAAAAAATTAATTTTCATTCCAGGGACATTAAAATTAAAGGCTGATTTTAAAAATGCCCGAAAGCTATATAGTTTAAAGACTACCTAACCCAAAACTTTACTTTGTAGATGAGATTGCAACCAAACCAAGCACAGGTGAAGCTAGAACCCAGATCTTTGCTCTTCTCAGCCAATACTCCTTCTGCAATAACATTATCTGACTAGATAAATCATTTCACATTAAAAAAATAAAAAAGACCATACAGATTTCTCAGAAGTTTAAAAAAAACTACTACTTATTCTGTTCCAAGCAAAATAGTACTGTATAAAAGAATAATTTATAACCAACTGTAATTAATTCTTACAAAGCAGAATTTTATAAATTTAGTGCTACAAAGTCCTATAAAAGTTCTAAAATGTGCAAGAGTAATCAAAATAAATGGTGATTGCTTAAACTTTTAAAAATTATTACCATAAAAGACATTATTATTAATCCCTCTCAAAATACTCCCTCTTGCTTTAACATACTTATCTCATCATTCTTGCCACTTTCTGAAGAGGTTCTTGGAAGTCCTCTTTTGTGAGTTGTCTTCACTAGGCATAATTAAAAATATAGTGAATGCTGCTGCCAAGCACCATCTAACAGGAAAGCAGGCTCATAAAAACATTAACATGTCCTCAGCCACCAGATCTGGCTTTGTGAGACTTCTGGCTCTTCTCCAAAGACAAAATGACCATGAAAGGTAAACATTTTGAATTGATTCAGGACATTGTGGCAGCCATGAGAACCCAACTAAAGATATTTGTGAAAGAAGACTTCCAGAACTGCTTCAAAAAGTGGTAAGAATGATAGGAAAATTGTGTTCAAAGCAAGAGGGAGTATTCTGAGGGGGATTATGGCAATATATCTTTTACTGTAATAACTTCTTCTATAAAATAAACATTTTTTAAAAAATAAATAAACATTTGCCATATTTTTCTATCACACCTATTGTATCATTCCTTTGATACTCTGATTACCCTTTTTAATACAAATACCAATATTCTAGAATTAACTTAAGAACAATATCCTAATTTACTCCAGTAAAAAACCAGAACACCAAGAAACCAAGTAAATCCGCAATCTCTTTGGAAATAGTGATTAGCTTTACTAGTGCATAGTAAAGAAATACTCATTTAGCAACATTCGTCATTAACCTGGTAGTGTTGGTCAAGATACTCTATAGTACATAGAGCTAAGTGATTGCTTTCTAATTTCTATTATCCTAATTCCTTACTATGCCTAAACACAAAGGTCAAATTAAAAAGTCACTACTTGTACTTTATTTAGAGTGATACCTTTGCTATTAAGTCAAAGATCTGTGCTTTTATCAAGCTACCCAGTTCAATTTTAATGGAATTTCTTGTTTACAGTTATTTAATATCCATGTGTCTAATCTTTCCAATTAAATTATAAACTTCTTGACAGCAGATGTGTTTCACACCGTAACACATGGGAGCTGGCTTATAAAATGCACTCAACACATTCAATAAATTATATTATAGGCTTTAACTTTACATACCATTTTTCTGAGAAGGCATTAAGGAAGATATTACACTACAGAAAAAGTTGGGTGTGGTGGCACATGCCAAAAAGAAATTCTCTGAACTACCTTGTCTAATATCTCATAGAACCCTCATTTCAGAAGGGGTCCTCCCCTTACCCAGGAGGAAGGAATGCTGCACAGAGAGGCCCAAGAACTATCTGAACAAACAGGCCTTCCTGTGTTTCCCCACTCTGTCTACCAGCATTAGGGATTACACCCTTGGGTCCAATCACATTTCTACACAGTTGTCTGTGTTTAGCCATGCCCATGCAATAAAGTCTTCAATAAAACCCAAAAGAACAGGGTTTGGAAAGATTTCAAGCAGCTGAACAGCCACAGGCTTGGAGAAATGTGAATAAGAACTATAATCCATGTGCCAGGGGGATAGCATACCCTGAGACCACAAAAATAGAGGCTCCTGCACTCAGTACCCTTCTAGATCTCATCCTATGTGTACATTTATTTGGCTGCTTATTTGTGTCTTTTAAACTGTCCTTTACAGGGGCTGGAGATTTAGCTTAGTGGTACAGTGCTTGCCTAGCAAGCGCAAGGCCATGAGTTCAATCCCCAGCACCCAAAAAAAAAAAAAAAAGTAAAATAAACTAGTAAATAATTTACAAATTCTGCTTAAGAAAATTAAGCAAATCCAAGGAGGAGGGTCCACAGGAATCCCAAATGGTAGCCAGCACTTCAGAAATTACAGAAGCCCAGAAATGTGACTAATGTCTGAAGTGGGGGCAATCTGTTGGGGCTCAGCCCTCAACCTTAGATCTAACCCCACCTTCCAGATAGTGTCAAAACTGAACTGAATTAGAGGAAACTCAGCTATTTGCCACTGCAGAATAAACTGCTTGCTTGCTGATGGGGAGAAATCCTCACACACATTAGGATCACAGAAGTGATCTGTGTGATAAGCATATAGTAGAAGACACTAAGTTCAAGTTTGTTCTTCCTCTGTGTCCCCAGATCAATTTCCAACCAATCACAGGCAGCCAACTCAGCACACCAAGCCCAAATACTGTGGCAGACACACAGTTAGAGCCAAGCAGGTGATCCATCTACTTCCACATTCAGCCTAAAAAAGCTCAGTGCTGAGCTAGACCTCTCTGAACCTCTGTTGATCTTGATGCCATCCAATTCATGTATTGTCCTTTGTGCAAATATATTTTGCTAAATTTAATTTACCTGAAATTTTTCTTTTTTCTCTTAATTTTTTTCCAGTTTTTCCAATTGGGAACACCATAGCTCAAGAGTAAATGAGACTGTTTGAAATTCACAGTTAAAAAAGCAGAATTTGAAGCAATACTCAGGGATACCTGAGAGAGTACTATAATACAATTTAAAGTAAAAGAGAACAGCTGAGGATATAGCTCAGCAAAGAGAGCTTACCCTGCATGGATGAGGCCTTGAGTTCAATCCCTAGCACAGAAAAAAAAAAGTGCAACATAAATCGGAAAGAAAAATCACTGTAGTCTTTTGTGCACTGCTCCTAACAACAAACTGCATTTATACAACATATGTATGGGGCGAGCGGGTGTGGGTGCATACATGTGAACATGTGAGTGCATGTACATAATTACTAGATTGCTCCTTAGGGACTCAGTTCCTACCTGTTTTTGTGAGAGAGAGAGAGAGAGAGAGAGAGAGAGAGAGAGTGTGTGTGTGTGTGTGTGTGTGTGTGTGTGTGTGTGTGTAATTATGTTGACAGTGCCAGGGACTGAATCCATAGCCTTGCACATACTAGGTAAGCAGTCTACCACTGAGCTATATCCCTACCCCTACTTATTACTATATCACTGATGCTTATAACAATATATGGCACACAGTGAGTACTATCTAGATGTACACTGATTACATGAATGAATAACGAAACAAAATATACAATTCAAGAAAAAGAACCAAGAGTGAAATACAAAAATACCTTAATGTATAGCTTTGTATCTAAGAAGACTGATTCAGCAATGTTTTTAGAAGTTATAAATAAGATAAAACAAAGATGTGGCTCTGATTCATGATATGCTCAATAGGTTATCCCAAAGGAAAAGAACCAGCTATTTAATAAAGTGTAGGAGTTACTGGATTATTAGTGTAAATCAAAAGCATCTCCTATAATATGAAAACATGGCAATTAAATATAATTTAATTTTTTCTTCATGTTATTAAGCAATGGACCCAGAATGTCATCCTTCATCATTAAACAAAGCACATCATTTATGAGAAAACAACAGCTTTAGAAAATATACAGAAATATGTGTTTGGAAATACAAGTACACAGGAAAACTACAATATTCTTTAGTGGCTGCATCTGAAAATATACAATATCTTACCTGCAAGCAAAGTAAAGTGGTGTGGCTCCTGATACATTTGGCCTGTTAATATCAGCACCACTGTCTAGCAAGCACTGCACAGTCTGAGGGGGAAAAAACAATTAAAGTCAGAGAAATCAAACAAAAGCATCTTAATCCCCATAAGGAAAGTCCTTCCTAGAACTTGAAGCTTTAGAGAGAATATGAATATACCCATGTGAATTGTGATAGCCAAACAAATTCAACTTAGATGAGTTCTCTGAGCTGGCATGATATATGTGGAATTATGAATGTGATATAAACTGTTAGCCTGGGAAGGCTGGTGAGCAGCACTGTATCACAGGTAGTCAGCTGTCACATGTGGCTACTGGGCTAGTGAGCACTTCAAATGTGGCTCGTACAACTGAGGAAATGAATTTTTAGTTATAATTAATTTAAATTTAAACAGCCGCAGGTGGATAGTGAACTGGACATTGCTTTAGAAATCTGAATTTAAAAACAAAATTTTTACCTCTAAAAACAAAATAGTAGGCACTGAACTATAACTTTCTCAAAATCAAAGAGTGTAACTATTAAGTATGAAATACTAAAAAACTAAGAAGCCCTTTTCCTATAAACAGAAGCCAATACTGGCTCAGTTTCTTTGATACATACTTATTCCCTTAACCTCTCTACTCATACCAGAGAGGTATGAGTCATTTGACTCATACCGGATCAAACTATGCTAATACAAACTCCTAAAAATATACATTTGATGATTGGGAATAGGACAAAGCCCACCTAGAAACCTTTCTAAAAATATTTTCTGGTTGTATTCCTATTATTATAGTATTCCCATTTGAGTTTCTCCTGTAAAAGGAATAAAAAATTATAAAAACATGAAATAGTTTTTGGAATTAAGATTGTTTAATATTACTTCTGAATTGAACATGTGTTCATCTTTACTACTACTCCAAAACCTAGAACTATGTCAGTAACATCTGAAAAGAGAACAAAAACAAAAACAAAACAAAAAAAAAAAGAGAACAAAAACAAATATGACAGCATACTAGGTAAGTTAGTAAGTTTTCTAAAGACGACAAGCACATGGTAACTGACTCAGCAGATTAAAGAAAGCTGGTCTAAGTGACCGCAATTGGGAGAAAACTTCTCTTCATTTGAGACTACCACAATAGGGCCAACAAGCAACCAAATTCTCAATATAGTATACACATACACATGCGCACGCACACACACACACACACACAGAGGAACTGGAAATAAGTAGTGTACACATACACGTGTGCGCACACACACACAGAGGAACTGGAAATAACAAGTACCTTTGAAGATAAGATTATTACTTAGAGATAAAAACAGGGGGAATAGATGAAAACCTATAAAAGAAACTGATCTTTCCTTTGTTGTTTCTTTCATCACAGCCCACACTATCCGTCACTATCCCTCCCTATACTGTTTCAAAGATGGGATTGTTTATTCTCTGGACAAAGTGAACAGGGAGGTTCTGGACTAATAGGCAAAAAACACAGGTTAAGGGCAAGATTGAGGAGCCATGGTGAAAGCACTAATTAACTGAAAACTTCCAGTCCCATATATCATTTGGCTCCCAGAAATCCACCAGCTAGCCTTCAAATCTCCAATAGTGGAAATTAATCCTCTCTGGAGCCTGGCACAGGAAAAAAGAGTTTTAAAGAGTCATTAGAGGCTCCCAGGAAATAGTCCAGTTCAAGCCAATGGGTCTATAGTACTATGTGGTCTCAAAGGAGGACACATCCTCCCCACAGGGGGCATTAGGCAATGCCATGGGACACTCTGATTTTTATTACTGGGAAAAGAGAATGCTATTGATAGGCCAAAGCTGCAGCTAAACATCCTACAATACAACATCCCAAATTCAGCTCATATACACAATGCGTCCAGTCAACATCTGAGTACCTCAACTCTACATATAAATTGACATACATTACTTACAACATAGACCCATAACCTAAAACACAAAAATTTAGACAGAAGGAAATCTCAAAAAATAAAGACAATAAAGAAAATGAAAGAAAACAAAAATTTTAAAAGTAATTGATTCCCTCAGTCAGGAGGAAAAAAAGGTATTATATCCACAGAACAAGAATATTAATCCTAAGGGCAAATATTTGGAGAATGAATAATTAAAATATGATAGAATAACAATTCAACGAAAGTTCAGAAAAATGGTATCTAGCAACTCCACAAAAAAGAAAGTAAAATGAAAAGACAAATAAGTAGAAAAAACGAAAGATGAGGAAAATAAGTAGATCAATCCAAGGACATATACTGAGAAACTGAGTATAAAGAAACTGAAGAGGGTGGAAACCACAACAGAAATCAAGAAATTCTAAAAACTGAAGGGCATGAATTGCCAGATTTAAAGGGGTCACCAAATCTCTAGTCTAATTAAAAAACCTCAACAAACCAATGTCAAAGTGAGATTTCACAATACCAAGCATATAAAATTCCAGATAGAAACAGACTGGCATCAAACTTCTCAACAGAAAAACTAGAATCTAAAAGGTAAAAAGTCTGAAAAATTGTATGGTAAATGATTTTGAATGTAGAATTATCTAGTCAGGCATGCTATTATTCAAATACATGATTATAAACTTAAAACATAATGTTATGGTTTAAATCCAGATGTTCCTCCAAACCCTCATGTGCTCATAGGTAGGATTTTTGAAAGGTGACTGAACCACAGGGCATGATAATCATCAGTAGATTAGTCCACTGACAAGTTTATAGCTAAATGTGATGTTGGAGATGAAGCCTAGTCAGAGGAGGTAAGTCCCTGGGGACGCAGCCTGGAACGGTCTCTCTGCCTCTTACTTCCCTTGATCTCTCTCTGCTTTCCTGCTGCCACACCATCAGCCTCTTCTCCTCTGTCAGGCCCTTTGCCATGCTGCCCTGGAGCCTTGGAGCCAGCTGACTATGGACTGAAACCCCTAGGAACTATGAGCCAAAATAAACCTTTTCTCCTTTAATTTGCCTATGTCCAGTACTGTGTCTGAGCAAGAATTCTTACTAAGACACATAACTATGTAAAAATTTTCCCCCAAAGAATACCTAAAAATGCACATTTTCTCCAGGAAAGCAGACCTGGCAGCTGAATCACAGCCTCCCTTTAAACAAGCAAATAAACCAAAATAGAAAATGTGGAAACCAGAATATTAGAGCTCAAACACAAGAGAAACAGAAGAAATTTCCAGGTTTAGAGAAAATAAAAAGGCAGAACTGACAGATTAAAAACTGTGTATTTGTAGAAAACAGTGCTAAGAGATACTCACAAAATTACTGACTTGAAAAAAGAAAACAGTTTATTTCAGCAGTTTACCATATATACAACTAATACTGCCTAACCAGAATTTATAAATCCTCAGTCACCATAATGAGAAATGATTAATATGTAAACAAAAAAAAAAAGAAAAAGAAACACAGAAGCTTTATTATTTGGAAATATGTAATACGAAAAGCTAAGACTTAAAAATTTTAGGTGTTATGGTTTGACGAAAAGGAAAGTGGCTTAAGGAACTATCATTTTTACTTTAAAAATGTAATAAAAATAAAAAGGCTTAAAATATTATTATTCACATTCTACTTGAATTTACTTCTATCCTAAAACAAATTCGGGGGCTGGGGATTTAGCTCAGTGGTACAGTGTTTGCCTAGCTCAAGGCCTGAGTTCGATCCCCAGCACTCCAAAAAAAAAAAAAAAAAAAAAAAGAAAAGGAATTCTAAAACTTAGGTAAGAAAAACATTGTTATGGGGCTTGGGTGTAGCTCAGTGGCAGAGTGTACATTTAGCATACACAAGACCCACTGTGCAATTCCCAGCACCAAAAAACAGGTTATATAAAGCTATATTATCACTTATTTAATTCCTCTTAAACTCAGACAAGTAGCAAGCATTTACTTCACTATTTTATAAGAGAAAATCTATCTGTTCCTTTCATAATGGCTTTCACCTTTCTGATTTCTGACATAGCAGTTATGTCCATGTGATCTCAAAGCTACTACTACACAGAAATTAAAGACA
>PVJO010032438.1:0-13146 GCA_004026905.1 Hystrix cristata | reverse complement strand
GGAAGGGGTCTGTGGGAGACTCTGGTGGTCTTCTGCACTTGGTGGTTTGCCACTCTGAGATTTGCCTTATTTCCCTCCTTTTAGGTAGTTTAGATAAAGTAGTTTTTTAAAACAGCCCTATTGAAGTATAATCAACATACGTATTTAATCCTTATAATTTGATATATTTTGGCATATGCGTACACCATAACCCCAGTAGACATGTTAAATATTTAAGTTGAAGTAACTCAAGCAGAAGTTAAACAATTTGTGCGTCTGATGTGCATTAGGGAGCGTCTGAAGTGTGAGTGACTCTCCCAGGCAAAGTAGGTTGGGAGGTTTGTGAGGTCTGGAGATGAGAGGGATTTAGTTTTCAACTGCAGTTAATCTTGCAATTCTAATGATTGGAGATTGTTCTTTTTTATTTTATTTATTTATTTATTTTTTTTGGTGCCGGGGATAGAACTCAGGGCCTTGTGCTTGCAAGGTAAGCACTCTAACCACTGACCTAAATCCCCAGCTGTTCTTTTTTTTTTTTTTTAAATTGTGCTCCTTGTTCAGAATCATTGGTTTAATCTCCTCGAGAAATCTGTTTAGAACAGCACTCTCAAGAGTCACTTCTGCAATCCTATGACTTGTTGAGAGTCACTTCTGAAGTCCTATGACTTGTTGAGAGTCACTTCTGCAATCCTATGACTTGTTGGATAGGCAACGTGTAGGAGAAAGGGGCGAAAGTAACAGCAAAGGTGCCAAGAAGAGGCAGGAAGAGAGGAAGAAAAGGGAGAAGAGTTACAATCTGAGGGCAATAGGAATAGGAGAATCTGGGGTCTTGCTCTCATGCTGTTCTTTTTTTTTTTTTTTTTGGTGCCAGGGATTGAACTCAGGGCCTTGCACTTGCTAGGCAAGCGCTCTAGCCACTGAGCTGAATACCCAGCCCCTCTCATGCTGTTCTTAAAAATGCTTTTATAGAGATTATCTATCACCTCTCAGAGTCCCCTCCTGTTTTGTGATGGCCCTTCCTCCAGTCTCTCACTCAGCAAGACCATGGGCGTGACCTTCTGTCTCTATAGATGAGTTTGCATTTTCTTTGTATGTGGAAACCTTTGTCTTATTTCATCAGCACAGTTATTTTGAGAGTCATCCATGTTACCGTATGCATTGGTAGCTCATTCTTTTCTATAGCTATGTGCAATTCTCTTACTTGGCTGTATGACAGTTTGCTTGTTCATTCATCTGTTGATGGACCAGCATTTTCAGATTTGCCTACTATGAACAAAACTGCTGTAAATATTTACATACAAATCTTTCTATGGACATGTACTTACTTCATTTCTCTTAGGAAAATACTGAGGAGTAGAATGACAGGATCATATGATAGCTGTGTGTCAAATTTTTAAAAAAATAAAGTGCCAAACTCATTATGAAAGTGGTTGCATCATTTAACATTTTTGCTATAAATGTATGAGAGTTCCAGTTGCTCCTCATTCTCACCAGCACTTGTTGAGGTCAGTGGTTTTATTTATTTATTTATTTATTTATTTATTTATTTTTCCCCACAGTGCTGCAGATTGATCACAGGGCTTTTTGCATGCTGAGGAGGTGATCTACCACTGATCTCTACTGATCTCCACTGATCTCTACCTCCAGCCTCAGCCTTTTTAATTTTAGAAGTTCTAATATTCAAAAGTAATACCAAATTGAGGTTTTGATTCTTATTTTTCTGATTTCTAACATTGAGCATTTTCTAAGGTAGTTGTTATCTGTGTATTTTATTTAGTGGGCTGTTCAAATTCTTTGCCTAATTTAAAACAAATTGGTTTTTTTTTTAAATTATTGAAGTTCATGAGTTCTTTACATGTTCTGAGTATAAAGATTTTATCAGATATGTGATTTTCTAGTATTTTCTACCAGTATCCTAGGCTTGTCTTTTTGTTCTCTTAATGGTGCCATTCAAAAAGCAAACTTTTAAAATTTGGTGCAGTCTGATTCATCACTTTTTAAAAATAGGATGTGCATTTAGTGTTTTCTTGGAAGTCTTTACAAAATCTAAGTTCACATAAAGGTTCTCCTATCTTCTATAAGTTTTATCATTTTCTGGTTTATGTTTAGGCCTATAATCTACTTGAAGTTAATTTTCGTATGTGGTAGAAATTTCAGTATTCAAATCTCAATGGTTTGCATATAGATATCAAATTGTTCAAGTTTCATTTGTTGAAAAGACCATCCCTTCCCCCTTGAATTACTTTTTCATTTTTTTCTAAAATCAGTTGGTCATGTACGTGTGATTCTCTTTCTGGAATTGCTCTTCTTTTCCATGTATCTGTCAGTTTTAGCACCAACACTGTACTCTCTTCATCTCTGCCCTGAAATGAGGTGGTATAAATCCTTCATTTTGTTTTTTTGTCAAAGTTGTTCTCATTGTTAGTCTTTTGCATTTCTGTATGAATCAACTTGCTAGTTTTAACAAGCAAACAAACAAAAGCCCTGCTAGATTCAGATTGGGATTGCATTGTCTCCATAAAGTAATCTGGAGAAAAATTGACTTGAGTCTTTGGATCATGGGCACATTATATTTCAGCATTTATTTAGATATCCTTCAACTTTCCTTAGCCCTGTTTGGTAGATTTCAATGCAGAGCTCTTGCGCATATATTGTAAGGTTATTTCCTAAAACTTTTGGGTTTTTTAAAAATGCAATTTAAAACAGTATTTTCTAAAATTTCAATTTCCAGTTGTTCATTTCTAGTATAAGATTTATTTTTGTATATTGAACTTCTAACTTTGTACCATCCTAAACTCACCTACCAGTTCTATTAGATTGTTTTATAGATCCTGCTGGATTTTCTCCATAGACATTATGTTCTTTGTAGATAGTCATCACAGACAATCATGTCTTCTATCATAACAAGCACAGACAAATGTACTTGTGAATAAAGACAATTTCACATATTCCTTTTCATTGTAGGTTCTGTGTTTTCAATTTTAATCTAATTTCCTTTCGACTTCTTTGAATCAGAGATTATTTACAAGTGTATTATTTAGTCTCCGAATATTTGAAGACTGTCCATCTATCTTCTGTATTCATTGCTAGTATAATTTCACTGTGATCAGAGATCATGTCCTATATGATGATAATCCTTTTAAATTTATGGAGAAATGTATCATCACTTTCAGTAAATGTTCCATGTGGACTGGAAAATAATGTGTGTTGTGCTGTTGTTGGAATGAGTGTTTGACACATGACAATTAGATCAAGTTGGTTTAGGAGACAGTTCACATTTCTTGTATCCTTTCTGATATTCTGTCAGTTGGTTTTATCTATTATGGAGAAATGTTGAGATCTTAGATGATAACTATGATAACTATGGATTTGTTTTTCCTTGTATTTCTATAGGTTTTTGCTTCTTATAATTTGAAGCTATATTATCAGGTGATAAATGTTTGGCATTGTCATGGCATCATCACAAATTGATCCCTTTATTTTTATGAAATGACCCTCTTTATACTTAGTAGTATCTTTAATTCCAAGATTCTACTTTGACTTTAATGTAGCCATTGCAACTCTCCTTTTTTGTGTTAGCAAATAATTTCTCCATCCTTTTATTTTTAACCTATTCATATATTTATATCCAAAGTAGGCTTTTTGCAGGCACCATATAATTAAATCTTGCTTTGAAAAATTCAATGTCTCGATCTTTGCCCTTTAATTGAGGTATTAGATATTTACATTCCATATGATCATTGATGTGTTGGATTTGAAACTTGTCATGTGGATGATTGTTTCCTGTTTGACCAATGTGTTCATTTCTTTTTCTTCTTTTTATGTCTTCTCTGGGATTATTGTAATATTATCTTCTGCCTGTATTTTATCTTTTATTGGCTTAGTTATTAAAACTTTATTTTGTTATTTCAGTGGTTGCTGTAGACTTTATAGTATTTCTCTTCTAATGTATCACCATGTGTCTTTAGATGCTATCAACCCACTTTATGTATAGCCCAAGAACCTCAGAAGAGTATGTTTCTATTTGTCTCTTTCCAGTTTTTATGCTATTGTTGTTATTCATTCATTTTACATCTATGTGTGTAGTCTTCCCCCGCAACGATGTTTTTATTTTGCTCAAAACAGTTTTTTTTTTTTTTTTTTTGGTGCCAGGGATCGAATTTAGGGCCTTATGCTTGCAAGGCAAACACTCTAACCACTGAGCTAAATCCCCAGCCCCTGATTGTTTTTTTAAAAAGAGATTTGAACAGCATTTTTAAAAAGCCTTTCTGTTTGTGAGAGTACTTGTCATTTCTGGTACTTTACAATTCTTTGTGTAGCTCTAGAGTTCACCTAAAAACTGTTTCCCGTCTATTTTATGGATTCCCTTTAGCATTTCTTGTTGTGATAAATTCTTCTAGTTTATGTGTACCTAAAAAATGATTATTTTGCCATTGTATTGAAGTATATTTTTACTGGAGTAAGAATTACAGGTTGACAGGTTTTCATCATTCCATATGTTAAAAATGTTGCTGTATTCTTTTCCCAGTTGCAGTGCTTCTGATGTTTACTGTCATCTTTGTCTTTGTTTCTCTATATATAGTGTGTTTTATTTCCTGAATGCTTTTAAGATTTTATTTTATCATTGGTTTAAAGCAATGTCATGGTGTGTTATGCTGAGTTTAATTAGTGTTCTATTCCTTTGAGATGCTAGAGTCTGAGTATTTATAATTTCTATCAGATTTGTAAAAAAAAAAACAGTTAATATTTTTCAGTATTTTTTCTGTATAACCCTCCTTCTTGGGGAACTCTCAATATATAAAACAATACACATATATTTCTGCTTAAAGGTCTTTCAAAGCTCATTGACACTTTCTTCACTTTCATTTTTGTAATGTTTTGTGTTTTATTTTGGATAGTTTCAATTCCTATGTCTTTGAATTTACTATTACAGTATTTGGCAATGTTAAATCCCCTGTTAATCTCATTTACTGCATTTTAAAATATAACACATTAAAGTTTTCTTCCTTAGAATTTTGAATTTTTTCTTAAATTTTTTCTACATATTTAATATGTGTATTCTTTCCTCTACCTTTTTGAACATATGCATATAGTTATAACTTTTAACGCCCTTATAATTCTGTCATTTGTTTCCTTTCTGAGTTGGTTTTAATGAAGTGATTTTTCTCCTTCCTTTTGTGGTTCATATTGCTCTCCTTTCCTGTACATCAAGTTTTAAATTTGATGCTAGACATTGTAAATATTACCTTGCTGAGCCCTGTTTATTTCTCTAGCAACTGTCTTGAGCTTTGTTCTGGGTCTCAGTTATGTCACTTGGAAGGAGCTTGGTCTTTGGAGATTGTGTCTGGGCTCCTGCGATCTGGTCATCTCCACAGTATTAAGGGAGCCCCACATCCTGGGGAAGCTTCTGCAAGTGACGGAGGTAGTGACATGAATCACTTGCAACCAGGAACTGTTTCTACTGATTCTCACTCATGAAAGATTGAGTAATTACATATTTGGGAATTTTCAACTCGTGTTCTTATTACTGGGAATCTTTTTCTTATTATTAGTTCTTTATTCAGGGGAATTTTTTGAGCTTGGGCCAATAACATTTCTCTCAGGAACTGACTTGGATTTACTTCTAACTGGCCGGGGGCGCTTCCAATCTGTGTGAGCATTTTAATATGTGACCCCCTCATCCCAGCTTCTTTTTGTAAGCTAAACTATTTTGTTGGTACCAATTTTGAAATTCTAAACCTATGTAAACACAGGCACGTCATTATTAGTGCTGAGGGTAAAATATTTCCTCTCTGAATTTTAGACTAAGACAAATTTCCTTGTCATCTCTATTTGCCAACGGAAAGATCTTTTAAAATTATATTTTTATTTCTGTTCTTCCACTGAGTATGGAGGTCTCATACACTTGGGCTTTCTGCGGGAGTCTCAGTCCAACTTCCACCTCACCTCCTGGCTCCTGCGTGGCTGTCAGAAAGCAGAGCTCTTACTGCGACTGGAAAACACGTACATGTCACTGTAGCTGCCCTACTCTGATTTCCAGCATCTCCTTCTCTTTTGTTCTTTTTATTTTTTTTATTTTAAACTAAGAACATGTATTGGTACATTTTACATACAATGGTCACATTCATCACATTTGTTTTGTACCTGTACATGATGAATCTTGGTTCTCCCCCCTCTTCCCCCCACCCTTCTCTTTTGTTCTTAAACGTTTTATTACTTTCTTTCAAACTCAGTTATAAGTTTTAATAGACACCGATTATATTTTCTTCAGCATTTATCGGTGTTTTGATTTCGTGTTGATTTATGTTACTTTTTAATGCTATCTATATTGTATATTGAACAAAAGAAAATTAGCTTTTTTTTTTTTCTATTTAGTGTCCAGACTGACACTACAATTCTTTGTCACTTGACTAGATGTCTTACAATCATAAGTACTGTGAGAGAGAAGTGAAAATTTCACTACATGGCAGGGGCGTGGGCAATGGTTTACAATGAGGTTATCAAGTATTTTCTTGCTTTTTGTCTCATGGATTATGGATATTTATATGTCTATGATTATATAAACTTACAGTTTATATTTTTTAGTTTAACGCCCACAAAACAGACATATGATTTAAAATGATTCTTGCACACAACCCACCACCAAGTCAACCCTGCTGCTGTGTGTACGTGGAAACACAGGAAATGGCAGCGAGGGCATTCCTGTTCCCAGGAGATCACTTTTCACTTTAACGCTGTAGTAGAAATTAAGTGTACTTCTTATTTTGTCTGCTTTGTTTTCTGATGTATGATCTAGTATAATTGCTAGGTCTCTGAAATTCTGTTTACATGGTTTCCTTTTACTTTCGGCCCTGGTGGGGTAGTATACTAAGCTAGAATGTATATGAGGCAGACCTACCTCCTGAGTTGGAATTCTGGCTTCACATTCTTTTCAACATTAAGAGTTTAGCAAGTTTCTTAAACCCAATGCTTTATTTTGGATCTTGATTGTCTCCCAAGGGCCCATGGGTTAAAGGCTTGGTCTAAAGCTTGGCACTGCTGAATGGTAGTGGAAACTTTAAGAGATGGTGCCTAGAGGGAAGTCTTCAGGTCACAGGGTGGTTTATCCTTGAAGAGGATTGTGGGATTCTATCTCTTCCCTGCCCCATCTTTTACTTTCCAGTCATGAGGTGAATGGTTTCATTCTACCCATGTTTCCCCTACAAGGAAACACAGCCACCTGATCTTTGACAGGAACCTCCAAAAGTCCGAGCCAAAATAAATCTTTTCTATTTAAATGTTGATTACCTCAAGTATTTCTTCCAGTAACAGAAGGCTGCTGGAGCCGCTGAGCCTCAGCGTTCGTCTCCCATAGTAATGCGTGTGTGATATCATCTGTCTCATGTGCTTCTTAGGTGAATGAACTGTTATGCACAAACTTCTTAAAACAATGTTCTTTCCGTCTTCTTAACACAGAGGAGTTATGAGGATGAGAATTTGTATGTAGAGTTGTATTGTCAACAGAGATGCAGTCCAGCAAAACAGCATTGTGAGGGTAATTCTCTAAGCCAGGTGATTTCCTGTAGAGGAAAGATAGAACCGAGAAAGAGAGAATGGAGAAAAACTTGATAAGCATAAAAATGTTGAAGAAGGAAGATCCAGAAGAATCAAGCAGAAAGACAAGTCTCGTGTTATTCTAGTGTAATATACTCAATAGTATCACTGTTCAAGGTGGTATAGCAAATAATATCATTTGCCAGGGAGCTTAGGGTATAAGTTTCTAGAAAATATTCGAAACATTTACCAAATGGAAAATCTCTAAACATTTTATGTAGAAAATATAAACAAATATTTGAATGTTATTTCTGACTTTCATGCAGAATTAAGACTTTACATTTAGCAACTTTTTAAGCAAGTTTTAAATTGCAGTATAGTATACAAAACATAAAATTTGTCATGTAATTGCTTTTAAATGTGCAGTTCAGTATTGTGAAGTATAGGTCATATTGCACAATCAACCTCCAGAACGTTTTCATCTTACAAACTGAAACTCTACACCCATTAAACAGCAGCTTCCCACTTCTCCCTGTCTCTGACCCTGGAGACCACCGTGTCCTTTTCTGTTTCTAGGATCTTTCAGCCAAATTTTTAATCTTAAGCTGTGTGGGAGTAAACTCAGTCCCTAAGAAGAAAAGTGCCTTTTGATGTATGTATTTTAGAATTGTCTGGAATCATTTAATCAAACTTCCGGGCACTCCCAAGAACTGCGTTTATAGCCGGCACATTGAAAATAAGCCAAAGGCAGGCCATGTGTTTTCCTTTGGAACTGAAGCAGCTCTTCAAGGATTGTAAAAATGTCTCCTTCATTTTGTTAGTTGAGGCCATGGTCAGCTTCCTATTGATAGCCTGATGGTTGCCAGCCACGGGAGCTCAAAACTCGAGGCTCAACAGACATCCCCTTAGGTCCCTCACTCTGTTGGCTGTGACTGGAAATTATGTCTCATGTCAAAGCCAATCAGCATCACTTTTTGGGGACAGTGACCGGCCATTTGGGGCTCTTTAGGAATCATATGATTTGTAGATTTTTGTATCATAAAATTTACAAAGAATTTCATTTTCAAGACATTTAATTGCTGAGGGAAGATTGGTATCCACTAAAGTATATGGCATGTACTAATAATATATGAAGGATCTGACAACAAAATAAGACCTTATCGTATTATTAGCTAATTATTATATACCTTTAAATAAATCATTCATGTGCCAATCCATATAGAACATTTAAATGTTTATTATTTAAGTTTTAATTTAAACATTAGTTTTTGTTTTGTTTTATTTTGTTTTTGGTGCCGGGAATCAAACTCAGAGGCTTGTGCTTGCAAGGCAAGCACTCTAACTACTGAGCTATATCCCCAACCCCTTAATTTAAACATTAGTAATAGAATTGCTGTTTGTATAACTAGAATAGAATCATGGTACAATTTGGAAATTTCTGTTTTTAACTTACAAGAATGAAATAGGTGACAAATTGGCCTTGTTATCTTTCAAATAGTCCAGTATTCTAAGAACCACAGGCACCTGAATTTCTATTGTCTTCCTGACACTGCTATGTAGACTTGGGACAAACATTCTACTTTCTGTTTGCTTCCTTTTCTTTTCTTCTTGAATAGAATGAAGGATCACCGTGTCTTTCCTGAGTGTGATTTAGAGAGAAGAGCGGATATTTGTTTCACATTTCAGCTTAATAGCAAACATTCTTCCTCTCCTTGGTGGTTGCCAGAATCGTGTGTATGAGCTAAATGAGCTTGTTTCTCTTTCAAGAGGCAATACTTCTGTGGGGCGCATTGTCATGCTGTGATGAGGGCCTCTTTGTACCTTGTCCTCTGCCAAGGTCCTCAGTTATTCATCTGATTTTGTTGCCTATTCAGAGTCAGCCCAGGTTCCCACCTCTCTCTCCACAGAACACCTCTGCTTTTGGACTCACATCAGAGAGGCAAGGAGCCTCCCTTAATCGCTCACTGTCCGCTGTACCTCAGGTGGGGCCTCTGTAATTCCAGGTGTCTGGTTTCTGATGGACACACGGCTGGCTCCTTTGACACATCATTCTTTTGTCAAATAATAGCATACATAGCTGGTACATTAAAAAGAGAAAAAAAAAAGAAGAAAGGGAGTTTAAATTATCTAAAATTATTCCCAGATCAAGATTGTGCCTGTAAACTCAAAGGAAGATGCTTAATTAAAACAATGCCAAATCATCTTTCAAAATTAATTTCTCTGACTTTTGTTAATTTTAGCAGTTCCAGTCTTTACCTTCTGAGTAATGCTGTAGGTTCTTCATGAGGGAATGGAAGAGAAAGAAGCACGTACTTTATATATAAAACGAAACAAAACCCAGCAAACAAGGCCTCCTTGAGTTACCTGTGTTTTCTAGCCCATCCTGCCCATGAAAGCTTGGTTTGGGCATGGGGAGGAGGCCCAGTGTTTCTCCTGAAGGTGGCGAGCTTGGTACTTAGAGCTTTGCCACACCTACTTGTGTGACGTGAAATGAGTAACTTTATCTTCTAATCCTCAGTTACATGGTCTCCAGAATGTAGAGTTTAGCAGCATCTTCCTCCCAGGATGGTTGATGGGAGAATGAGAAAGAGACATTGTGGATGACGTGTTTAGTTCCATGACCATCACCTAATAGGTGACCTACTCATTATCATTTTATTAACTTTTTAAAATTTCTACTTTTAAATCGGGTTTAGAAAGCCTCAGACTTAGTTCTCTTCTGTTCTGCTGCTGGGTCCGCCTGTCTGGAAGATGTAAGCGACAATGTTGGAGTGGTGATGACGATATTGTGTCGGGGACCACTGTAGGGAGCTCTCCTGCGGTGACAACAGACATGCTTCTGGGTCTTCCTGAGCGCCCCACATCAGGAGGTGCTCAGCCTCAGTCTCTCCTCCTGTCAACCCCACAAGGAAGATGCGATGACTCTCTCCACTCCAGCGGTGCGGAGACTGAGGAGGAGCGCTTTAAATTCACTCTCAGTGTTGCAAAGGCAGAGACAACAGGCTGTCTGCTAAATCATTACAACTCTGCACAGAGGAGAAGTAAACTTATTTCTCTTTTCTTCGCTTGTGCTCTAGACCTTATTCCAGGACTGTGGTTGATCCAGATGACTTAGAGCCCCTGAGTCACCTCGAGAAATCTGCTTTCGCCATGGCCTCTTGAGAACACAGCGAGAAGGAAACAAGAACAGCACTAGAGATGGCTGCCTGGAGGGAGAGAGCAAGGGTGAGTGCCTTTGAATTGGTGCTGGAGAAAAGCAGACACCGTTAGGCAGGGGGGAAGATAAAGTCTGATATGGAAGGATAAAGGAAAAGAAAATCCAGCTGGACTGAAGTCCAGCGTTTGGAGCATGTGCGAAGGGAAACTGGACCACCCCTGGATCGTGGTAACTCACCTCCCACCCCAGACCCAGTGCTCACCCCATCTTGGGAAAGCATCAGACTTTGTGATGGCCTGGCTGAGTGGAGAGACTTACAGTCACTCTGTCCTCCTCACTGGGCACGGGAGACTCTGTCCTCCCCACCAGGCACAGGAAAGTGAGGCACAACCAATCCAGGCATTCAGAGAGGCCAGAAGCAGAACAGGGCAGAACAAATTTCCATGTACCTGTGTATCCACCTGCTGTAAAAACATACTGCCCCGGTGCCAGTGACGGTGTAATACACTTGTGCCTGATAAAACTAGTGTGCGCTGCCAGGGTGGTGGGACTCGGGAAACAGGAGACTCCAACATGGGACAAATGTCGCCCAGGCCTCCGACACACAGTGGGAGTGCTGCACATGGAACGTTCACGGACCTACCCACATTGCCGCCAAGCTCCCCCCGGGGGAAGGGGCAGGCCCCAGACACTCCTAGCTGGATGCTGTGGAGGGCAGGAAAAACGACAAGTGTGCAGGACAGAGTCCAGCTGGGGTGATCTCTGAGAGGAGTGATGCCGGCACTCAGGCAGAGAGCAACCCGGCAGAGCCAGAATAGTCTGGGTGCTCTCTTACTGCCCTTCCACAAACTGGACAGGACGGAAATGGAATGAGCTCCTGCTCACTGACCCGCACTGGTAGGTAGTGTCGCAGCCAAGCCTGGGACAGCACGAAGTTCTGTGGTGGGTCCGAGGGGGAGACAGTGAATGGTGCCTGGGCCAGTAGCTTTCATATGTGTGTATAAAAATGTAGGTGTGTGTGGATATATATACATATATATCCACCCACACCCACACACACACACATATATGCGAGTTTTCTTTTTTTAATTAACTTTATTGGCATACTTTTGATATACATAATAATCGCATTCATCATAGGGAATTTGTACCTGTACGTAACATATCTTGATTCTTCTTTTTTTCCCCCATTTTCCTCTCCTCCCTTCAACCCTTCTTCCCCTCCTTATTTACAAAAGCTTTGTTCCCATTTTTTCTTTTTATTTTCTGCCTTTTCTCCCCCACCCTGTTCTCCTTCCCTTTTGAACATTTTCTTCCTATTTCCCAATATCTATAATCAATTTTGATCCTTATTTACACTTTCAGTTTCTCACACAAGAAAAACAATGCAATACGTAAACATAGGTGTCCAATTTATTTCACGTAAAACTTTGGTCTCAAGGTGCATCCATTTACCTAAAAATGTCTCAAGTTTATCCTTCTTTATGGCAGAGTAGTATTCCATTGTATATAAAAACCATATTTTCTTTATCCATTCATCCATTGGTGAACATGTGGGCTGTTTCCAAGATTTAGCTGTTACAAACTGTGCTGCTATAAACATGGGTGTATATATATTGCTGTGGTGTGATGCTTTTAATTCTTTTGCAAAGATACCGAGAAGGGGAATAGCTGGGTCAAGTGGAACCTCTAGTTTAAATTTTTTGATGAATCTCCATACTGATTTTCATATTGCTTGTACTGATTTATACTCCCACCAATGGTAAAGAAGGGTTCCTTTTCCCCACAGCCTTATGTGGCCATATGTTAAGCAAAAAAAGCTTGAGGGAAGACATGGAGTCATTCTTGATATTTACCCTGCCTGCAAATCTATAAAGGTAGTTATTATTTGTATCCTGCTATGTTTCTGAATTTGGTTATCGATTCTAAGAATCTTTTGGAGAAATTTTCCAAAAAGATTCTCCAAAAGATTCTTAGAATCGATAACCAAATTCAGGAATATAGCAGGATACAAAATCAACAAACATAATACAATAGCATTACTGTACACCAATAATGAATCCTAAGAAAGAAACTATTTTCTAGTTTCTCAATACCCTTCTCAATAGCATCAAGAAAATTTAAGTACTAGGAGTCTAACCAAGGAAGTGAAAGATCCGTATAATGAAATCTACAGTACTCTGAAAAAGGAGATGGAAGAGGACATCAAAAATTGGAAAAATATCCTCTGTTCCTGAATAGGCAGAATGAATGTCATCAAAATGGCCATCTTCCAAAACTGTTATATAGGTTTAATGTGATCCCAATCAAAATACCAATAGCATTCCTCACAGAACTAGAGAAAATAATCCTAAAATTCACATGGAAACAGAAGAGACCCAGAATTCAAAACCAATATCTGGGCAACAAGAGCAAACGAGGAGGCACCACAGTCCTAGATTTCAAGGTATATTATAAAGCTATAGTGATTAAAAAAA
>PVJO010032437.1:0-13175 GCA_004026905.1 Hystrix cristata | reverse complement strand
TAAAAGAAAGAGCAGTTTACTTGGCTCACAGATTCAGAGGTCTCAGTTCATGGTCGACTAACTCCAAGGCAGAAACATCAAGGTGGAAAGTTCTGGAAGAACAAAACTGCTTAGTTCCTAGTGGCCAGGAAGAAGCCCCCAGGGGAAGAGCAGAGCTCTGTGAGCTCTATGCTCCAAAGGTACAACAGTAACTCACTCTCAGGTGGGCCCCAGCAATTCACTGCACATTCAGCTTTGAACAGCAGCACATTGTTCCACTGATGAGTGCAGTGCCCTGGCAATCCAGTCACCGTTCCAGCAGTCTCTTAATATAGTCATGCTGACAACTCAGCTCGACCATCACACTTTAAAGAAGTTATTAACCTCAGTTCCCCGCAATCAGTCTGCTAGGAGTTAAGATTCACAGAGGAACTGAACCTACTTAGTTACCACCTTCTTGGGTCAGGGCAAGAAAGAAGAAATACAGAAACACATAATTTAAGATATTGCAAATTGTAGGAAAAAATGTTTATGTCATAAGAGAAATAAGATCTTGAAGAATAGAGTCCTGTTTTAGATAAAATGGTCAGAAAAGACTTCTCTCAATTGGTGTATTTAAAAATAAAAAAAAAAGGGAAGATGACCCATGAGCAGAGGAATAAAGAAAGAAAAGTGATAGACAGTGCCTCAAAGTTAGGTGAGGTTAGAGTACATGATGAAATGAAAGAAGAAGACAGAGGTTGGTTTGTAGCTGGAAGCAAATATTAAAGCAAATTTGGGAGAACAGGTCAGCCAGACCCTTGCAACTTACAGGAAATAATTAAAAGTTTGAACTAAATGCAATTGGAATTGCTGGAGCATTATAAGAGGGAATTAATATGGTCTGATCTATTATTTTAGAATTTTAATTTTTCTGCTGCACAGGGTATGGATTAAGACAGATTAGAATTTAAGTAAGGACATAAATTAGGAGAAGTCAATAATTACATGAGGTATGATGACAGCTTGGATCAAAGGAGTGAACGTGTGAGGTGGAGAAGCTGACAATTCAGGATTTATGACAATAAGTTAAATAAGACTTGCTGAGGACTAAGGTGTTGGGAAATGGAGTGAGGGAAAGTAGCAAGTACAGAGGAGGATTCTTAACGGAGAGACAGGGGAGGAGACGGTTGTGGTGGTCCTAAAATCTTAGCCTGGCTTACAAACAATACTCCAAAAATGTTTAATGTGAGAATGGCTAACTGAATGAATTAATACCTAAGAAGAAGAGGAGAATAGGCAAGAAAATTCAGCCCTTCTCTTATCTATGTTAACTTTTTAGTGATCATGATATATCCACATGGATATGACAAGTAATTGTTAATATGTGATTTTGGAACTCTGATTTCTAATATGTGAATCTTTCTTCATTCAGTAATGCTCTTATAAATGACAATTAAGCATCTCCTAGGAGAAACATACTCTCCTAGTAAAAAGGGGATTGAAAGATTAAGCATAGTCTGACTTAATCTGACTTAGTCTGACTCACTTCAAAGAGTTCACGGTGTCCTGAAGACACAAATAAGTAGAGGTAGGGCTACGAAGCAGTGTTATACTGCCTTGTAAACACCAAGGGGAAAGTGTCTCCGGGCCAAGCAAAGTCAGAAAGAGATTCTTAAGGGAAACTGTGATACTGCTACTTGCAAAAGTTAAGTGTTATGTTCTCAATGAAGGAGAGAACTAGAGGAGTTATTCAGGATGCTCAGCTCGTGGGGAGGAGGGAAACCCTGTGTACAAGAGGTTTACCGTATAAAGAACTGAGAACTACAAAGTAAGCAGAATCTTTTCCTATCTGTTAAATTGATGGAAGATATTCAGTCAACAACATAAACAATATAAAAAAGAGAGTACTATAGCTTACCCAATGCTCTTTCCCTCTTTTACTAATTCTCTTCATTTTTTATTCTTCAGAGAATTTATGTTATTTTGTACTAGAGAATCTATTTCACATTTTATTTTTGCATCAAATTTGTATTTATTAATCCCACTCAAATTATTACTTCTCATTTTCTTCTTCTAGCATCGGTTTTATAATACTGAGTTATACAGTGGTTTTTTTAATATATGAAAATATGTGCTTCACATATTTTCAAGTATTTCACACATATATGTATACATGTGTGTTGGGGGTGATTAAAATATTCTTTTAACTTCTCCCTAGCACACTAAAAGCCTGGGTTTCAGAGTTGACTGAATAAAATAATAAATGTGCAAAAGCCTAGTGAATCTGAAGAGTTCTATCATTCCCATGCCTTCTGCGCTCACATGCATCATTGCTATACAGGGCCATTATATTGTAATATTAGAATGATAAAACTTTATTGCATCTTTAGGCTTTCCCTCTGGGTTGAATCATACCACCATCACACCTACCTTACTACATATCATTCTAAATAATTACCCAACAATCCCTTTGACCTGCTTTAATTCCCTCCAGTTTCTATTTTCCATTGACAAAATGTTCAAAAGCATTCCCCTTATTCCATAACTCATGTTCCTCACTGTCTTATCAGACTTTCCTTTATTTAGTCCTCTAAAATTCACTATGAACAAAAGGCATCAATGTTTCTCGGGTTGTCAAACTCAATAACCAATTATTAGATGTCATCTTCAAATACTTTCTTTACTTAGATTCAAAAAATCCTTAGTTCTGATTTAATTTCACTTTGCTGGCCATTACTTCCCACTCTACTATTTATTTCTCATCTTCCTCAACCATCATTTTAGAGCATCTTAGATTCTTGGTCCCCTCTACTTTTTACTCTTCTCTTTTATTCCCTCTCTTTCTTCCTTTCTCATCTTCATTCTCTAATATTATATATCTATACCTATTCCCTATATAATATAATAAAGCTAAGTAGCTTTCAATGCCATCTTTATTCTGACAACTCTCAAATTTTTATCTCCAACTTCAAATCATTAATTGAGCTAGATAGTAGCTATAAATACCCTCCAGAAATCTCTTGTCTAAGATTGGGTGCAGAAACAAATGTGACAAATGTAATAGTATACATAGATAAATAAATGTGGTATTAAACTGGAGGATCATACAAATTAGTGAGCCCAAGAAACTTCAAGATTCTACTCAAAGTCCTTGTGTAATTACTGAGTATATTCCTTCAATCTCAAACAAATCTTTTTAGAAGATAAGCTACGTTGTTATTCCTTATGCAGGATTAGATTCTGGAGTTATACCATACAAGATGAACAAGGCCTTTATAAGACAGAAAGAGAAAAAGACTCAAAACTAAAGACACACATACATGGAATAGCATGCTGTGTTCAGGAAAACATATTTCAGCATGGAGTGTATTGCTCCAGGTGTCATGTTTAGCCTTTCACCTTCTGGCTTGTGTAAACTAAACAATGTTAAAGACAACTGCATGACTAAATATGTATTTTAGAAATAGGATTCAAAGGTAAATTCATAGAACAAACCAAAGAGGAACAACAATTTTGATGAGATATCTACTATTTCCATAGGCAAGAAAAGCAATTATACAGGAGTGTAAACGTGCAAAGGGAAATGAGAGATGGAATTATGACATAGTCCTGATGGGACAAGGTCTCTTTTCAGGCAAGCATCTCTATCTATGAGTCTTCCTAACTACCAAAGTATGTGATCAGCCTTACTGATTACTGCTAATACATTTGCAAATCTAGGTACATTCAAAGACTGTAACTTCTAATCATAGTTTCTCTTCACTTATCACATTTTTCACCAAAAATAAAATGACACTCATAGAGGAACAAGGCATACTTGGGATTGAATGACTCTGATCACTAAAGTGAATCTGATAGTGTTGTTTTTATTCACCAGTTTTACTTGAAGGACATGAAAAATGTTCTCATGAAACTTTTTCCATAGAATGCCTTTATTTTTATATGGCGACTTTTTGATGTATAACTGAAGTAAAATTATTTTGAATATCAGAAAATAGTTGTTCCTATGTGTTAAACTGACAGTATTATGAGTTCTATAATTTAAACTTGAACATGTTTGCTCCTTTGAAATGATTTTCAAGATGTAGATCTCATTTAGCAAATAATAATAGCTCTTAATAGTATGCATTTTCCATATTGATCTTAAGTATTTTACTTTACTGTTTCTTTTAGTTTTTGTTTGCCTCTATTTTCTCTTTTTATTTTTATGGCATTAATATAAATAAGACAGTTAGTAAATGGTTGAGAAAATACATATGAGCTTCATATTGTCTACAGATATACAAAGAAGGGTGGGGGAGTAGGCTAATTACAGTACCCGTAGTGGGGGAAAAGGCTGATTCTCAAACTTTTTTTAGAAAAACAAAAGATTTTGTTTTTGGTGCACTTGCAGATTTTAAAAGAGAAAAAAAGGAAGAGAGAGAGAGAGAGCGAAAGCAAGAGAGAGCAGTATAGAATTAGATTACGAAAAGGTGGGAGAATAAGTAGTAGAGTAGATTTTTTTTCAGGGTAAGATTCCTTAACACATTTAAGTAGAGATAGACATTTTGTAAATAGTTGCTTGATAGAGCCAGAGCTGAGGAGACAAATTTGAATTCAATATAAGCCATATGGAATCTATATTTTCTAGGAAAGTAAGTGTATGTTTAAGTACAATGAAAAAAAAATACCACACAAACATACAAAATATTTAGTTGCCTATGAGTCAACCATACAGTGCTACATCTGCATTACATATGTTTGGAAAGAGATTCCAGGTGATTATTTAGGAAAGCACGAAATGTAAATTTAGAAAGTGCATCTTGATCCTCTACCTAAACCTAAAATTTATCAACATGTTAATCTAATCCAGTATTCTACTTATAAGAATGCAAGTGAAGTTACAGTAATAGTTTAGAAAATAACATGTATGTGTGTGAAGCATTTGAACATACTCACTTTAGACTTTCTAAGAATTATATGAAAAATGTTATTTTGAGTAAGTTTAGGATTTGGCAGATTTATAATACAGAGGGCCAGATAGGGAATGCTTCAGTTTTGTGGACCTTACAGTGTCCACGGTGTCAAATCTATACAACTGTCACATCATACTACAAAAGTACACAGAGACAACATTTAATTAATAGGTGTGGCTCAGTTCATGTGGAACTTTACTGAGAAAAATAATCAGCAAGCCCAATTTGTCCAGCAAGCCATAATTTGCTGAATTCTCATTTAGTTGATTTTGAGAAAGCATAATTTTCAAAACGGCAAAATCATAACTATCATGCGAAAACAAAATGAGCACAAGACAAAGATTTGGTTCAACTTATTATCATGAGGAAATCAGTAAGATGTTAAAAGTATCCCAAGAGCATTAGAGAAGTTAAGTATTTAAAGGCAATTTTAGAGCAAGTTTGCTAGCTTATGTGTCAAATTAATTATTATCTATAAACACCACTAGCCATAACCTTGGGGTTATATTTTCCATTACATAGAAATTATTGATATTTTCTATATTGAAGTTTACAAATTAACAAGTAATTTCACTAATACAGTGCAGTAATAATAGTAAATAGCTTGTTAGTCTAAGCTAAGAGTGGGTCTATCTAAGCTCATGTGTAAGTCATAAGAAAATAACATTTATTAAAGGAAATGCTAGACCTTTTCTGCCTTATTTCCTAACTTCTCACTTCCAGACGATATTGAAATTTCAAAGTAACTTCGAAAGAAATAAAGCATTTTTGTATTAATTTTACACTGCTACTTTAGCAAATTACCGCAGAACCAGGTTCATAAAACAACAAAACTCATTCTGTAGATCAGAGGTCTGTCACAGATTGAAGTGGCCAGAGATTCATGTTAGCAGGATTACATTCCTTTTTGGAGTTTGGAGGAAACATCTGTCCCTCTACCTTTTCCAGCATCTAGAGTTTACCTGGATTCCATGGCTCTTAGCCCTCTTTTGTCTTTAAAACCCACAGTATTGCATCCCAGTCTTCCTTCTGCCTCTTCTTCCATTTTTAGGGGTTCATGTGATTGAGTGAATCTGCTGGAATAATCCCAGGTGATCTCCCCATTATCTGATGAGCAACCTTAATTGCATCTTCAACGTTAATTATCTTTTGCCATGTAAAGTAACAAAATTCATTGTTTTCTAGGGATGATATCATTTGAGGGAGACATTCTTCTGCCTAAAACACATTGTATACACTATTTATCTAAATCCAGATGCTTTCCCTTATTCATGGTAAAATAAGGAACAATTTATTAACCCCTTTGGGCTCATTTTCTCTAAGGTAAAACAGATTTATGAGAAACACTTAATGATATAAGTATCTATCTGAGTATTGTTATAGTCTATTCATTCAATGATGCTAATAAAACCAACATATGTGACTATTAGCAATTTTCCTATAGATTTCAAGAAGAAAGGAATATAGTATCTCTAGGAGACAAAAACACATAATTGGTGTAAGAACCTCAGTTGAAATGACTTATTTTCCTGATGTAGACCCCGAAAGGGAAAGAGATGCACTGAATATAAAAGAACTATATGATACCCTTTTATATATATCATTACCTTTTCTATTCCTTATTTATTTTAATAGTAAAAACAAAATATAATGTTCCTAAATAATCTATATGATATAAAATGTTAGTATAAGAGCTATTCAAAGAAATATTTAAAGTTTTTATATATTGTTACAATTGTTCTTTTGAGACTCTATAAATTAGCACTCGTAAAGCAGTATATAAAGAACTGTGAACAAATTGTTCTTTTACTAGAAATTTAGTTTTAATGATCTATGTTATTTGGTGGAATTTTCTTTGTATGTTTTAATCAACAGTTTTAGTTACTAAACCCACTAGGGAAAGGATTTACTGACTGAATAGTTGTGTTGGTTCCTTAAATTTTGAACCATATAGCATTTTTGAAATTAGAGATTAGGACCCTTAAACTCCAGATTGAGGAAGAGATTAAACTCTTGTGGAAAAATAGTCTTTGGTTTTACATCTGGGATTAGAGAGCTTTTACTTACCCACCTCATTAGCAGCATTTAAAGTGGTGATAATAGTTGCTTCCAATAAATCCATGTTGTAGAAAACAATGGTACACTCAGAAGCACATAATAATACACACTGGAAGTATTAACACTCCACCCTGACAGCCTTTTCATGAAGGACAGAGAGGCAGATTTTTTTTTTCCTCCAGCATTTAACACAGTTGATTGTGCATGACTAATTCTTTTGCTAATCTTGTCTGGTGTCAATCTTTTATTTTTTAGTGGAGGTTTCCTTTGGGGATTTAGCAGCACACATGGCTGACCTGCATGTTTCTTTATCTCCAGGGCTCTGGTAAAATATTAGCACACAAAGCTAAATTGATTTGGAAACATAAGGCACAAAAAAGCTGGTTTTATGCAAATGTTAACACTGTATAAAAAAGCCCTTGGACATCATTTGAAGTGCAGCTCTACCTTACTAACTGGCACACTGACATTTGGGTAGATGCTAAAATTAACCACTTAGAAAAACGTAAGCATTGCTGTTTCTGGGACCCTGCATGCAAATAGGGATGTTTTATATCTCTGTTCCCCTCTTACTGGATTATGCAGCCAAAGTTTCATTCTTCTTGCCAAGAGAAAAATTATCCAAAAGGACCAAGTATCCAAAACCGATTTACATTTGGATTTAGACTTACCTTCTCAGTTATAATTGGCTTGGGACTCCATAAAAATTAATTTTCATTCCCTAACCACATGGTAACTGAATTCCTGAGTTTTGAGATCCTCAAATTTACTACATGTAAAGTAATATATAAGGAACCATGAACAAATTTTTAGATGACCCAGATTAGTAGTATTTGGCGAAATTTTGGATGAACAATACTGCTCAAATCTATAGCTGGGCTACTGATTAGCTATAATTATTGAAAAAATGTATTTTGGCTATAGAAAATTTTACTGTATATTAGCATCTGATAGATATTTCTGATACCTTCCACAAAATTAGTGTTGAAATTACCCATTGAATTAATGAAAACCCTGTTCAAATGTGGCTTAACTCATTAATTACTAGCATTAAAATTTTCATTTTGTTTCCTCATAACTGTGATTTTAAAAACTGCTCAGATAAAAATTCAATACAGATCAACACATGCACATGCGTATCAAAAACCTCCTTTTATAAAAAGCAAGTCACATTACTACTAAAGGTAAATCATGTGCTAAAATGATGTGATGGTCTACACAGTTTTCCATTTCATTATATAATGATCTGAATAGTTTTCCATTTCATTTCCTGTTAGTCAGCTTCCCCTGGGTATGACAAAACACTTGAGAATAACAACTTACAGGTGGAATTTTACTCTGGCTCATGGTTTCAGAGGTTTCAGTCTGAGCTTGCTTGGCCCCCTTGCTTCTGGGCCTGTGGTGAGACAGAACATCACAGGGAGAGCATGTGCTGAAGCAAATCTGCTCATTCCATGGAAGCCAGAAAGTGGAATGGTGATGATGGTGGTAAGAGGATACACCCATCGAAGGCACATCCCTAATGACCTACATTCTCCAACTAGGCAACACCTCCCAGGAGCCCTTTCAGCTATGATCTCATCAGTGAATCATTAATGGGGTTAATGCCATCAGGATCCAAGTGACCTTCTGAGCATTGTTGTATTGAAGATCAAGTCATCAACACATGAATCCTCTGGGAGACATTTAAGAGTTCAACCACATAACATTTCATCTCCTTTCATTAAAAAAAAAAAAGAAATTGGACTACATCATTAACAAAATCAAAAGGAGAAAGAAAGATGAGAGAGGAAGGCAAATGGGAGGAAGGGTATGGGGGCACAGAGAGAGAGACAAAAAGAAAGAAAATTAAATAACAATCATATTAACTCAGCTTGAAAATACAGCCAGTTATTATTGCCCAATACGTGCAAGGATGTGTTTAAGGATACAGGGAAATAAACATATGCAGTTTGGAATAAGTAATAAAACACAGGAGAAACAACTGTTGAAGGACAAGAATTATCCAATCCATTTCATTTTAGAATGAATTCATTGATATAAATGGGAAGCTTGTGATTGTTTATGATGTGGAACTATTCTGTTATAAATTTTGTTAACAATGCAGCAGTACAAGGGTCAGTTTTCACAAGAGCATTTTGTATGGCATGTTGTATGACCCATTAAAAGCTTTAAAAAATCATGACACTTGATGCAGGTTACAGATAAATCCATTATAACTTCATTTTCTTAAACAATTTTGGAGAGTGCATGTGTGACTGTATACATATGTAGATTTTATGTTGTAATTTTAGTCTGATACTTTCTCAATTCCTAATTTTAAAAAATTAAACAGAAAACATTTTATTTGTGTAAGGAATATGAATGTCTTAACAGCCTTATTAAATATTTAAATAAAAGTTTAGCATACTGTTTAAAATTCGTAATTTCACAGAAAAACCAAATGGCAGGAAAAATGCAGAACTGCACGAGATATGTTTAATGCGAGTTTTATTTTCATAAATCAGTAATCTGACAATTAAAATATACTCATAAAAACAAATCTGAATATCTAGCATGCATTATGCAGTCCTATTGTATACCATATAAAATCTCACATTGTATATGTACCTATTTTTCTTATAGATTATAATTTATAATTCAGATATAGAGGATGAACATTTAAGATATAAATTTGCTATGAACAGTGTTTATTATTGTAATGCATGTTTTGGCCTCGTTGGGAGATATTTTCTAGAAAATTTAAAAAGGAAAATGCTTGCTGTTTGTATCTTTGGTTTTCTTTCCTTCTTTGGGCATCTCTTATCTCCCTACGTCGTCTCTGCCACTATGTATGCTTCTGTGCTATATTCTTGACTTTTTCTTTTATTTTAAATATAAAAGGGCTATATGTTCAATGATTAAAGCTATTCTCTTAGGTGGCTTTCTTTGGAACTTGGCTTCACCATTTTTTAACTTCACAACCATGGTCACAATTACTGAATTTTCTCTGATTCAATTTTTTCTCCTGTACTACAGGAAAAATAAGTGTCTTACTTTGTTCAGATTTTCTCTTAAAAGTTATTCTTAGGCTTAACTTGGATGGTCTATATTTTTTTCAACAATTTAGTTAATAATAATAGTGCATATTTAAGGGGTGTATAAATATATATATTTCAATATATGTATAAAATGTTTCCTCATCAAATTTGAGTAATGAACATTTTTATCTCCTTTTTGATGGTATATTTTAAAGACACATATGAGTTCCTTTGTGTAGTCAATAGATATTTCATTATTCATGAAATTGTCTAGTTTATCTGTTTCATTAAAAATATTCTTCCTCCTGAATTTCATTATTGTGAAAGAGCTTCAACAGCAAACTGATATTTAAACTAAAGAATTCAGGAGCAAACTGAGAGGAAGCCAGTGTTTAAGCAATCAGGTTCTGTAAAATTCTTCAAATTATACTATAAGTGGTTTCGCATGTTGCCTTTCTCTCAGGGCTTCTCGTGAACAAGAGTTTGCTACCTTTTTCCCCCTCACTTTTGATTATCTTCTTACTACTCTATTTTGTATCATAAAATGAGAAACAAGCAGCAGCAGCAAACCTGTCATTTAGCTAGTGGAGATGGCAAAACAGAAATGAAATATATAGAACCTAGCAGGCCTTCTTCATCGCTCCACTGTGGCACTTTCACCAGAGGGAGGAAGAAGTCAATTGTTCCAAGTTCCTGGAAATTCCTCACCTACAAAAGTGAAACTTCTAGGATAATGATGGAACAAAAAAATCTGTACCTAAGGGATTGCCGGCATCATTTAAGTCAACAATGAAGCACTATCAAAATAATAGTTTTATGAAGAAGAAACCAACCCAGAAGTTTAAATTAATTTCAAGCACACAGTTAAGTGTCCGATCTGTCCCCAGTCTGCAGCACCCATATGTAAACTCGACATAACCCTTCATCCAATAATTGTGCAATACGTTCTATGGACATACTGAAAAATAAAAAATGGGTCTAATCAGATAATGCAAGTATATTTTTAAATACCTATGATAAGACAGCTTTATTCCACTTAAAGTGGAATAAAATTTTATCCTATTTACTTAGGATAAAATTATGACTATGATATTAGTAAGGTACTACTAGTTTAATCAAGATATCATGCATTCACATTCTAGAGGTAAATGAGGAAATGACAAAAACAAAATTACCAAATGGTGAAAAAAATACAGTGAAGAAATTCAGTGAAGAAAATACAGCAGGAGATTGTGATAGAAACTGATAGGAGGATTGCTTTAGCTGACAAAATTATTAGTCAAGTAAGTCTTTATTGCTTTGAATGATATTATACATCTAATCATGGCAAGATCTTAGAGAAACCATCAGTGTTCAGAAAGTTAGAAGGAGCTTTGTTCAATATAAGAAAAAAATTTTAAAATGGCAGTTGGCTTGAATTTGCTTAGAAATCTAGGGATTGAGATCATTCACAGTCACTGGAAGAATACTTGTTTTATTAGAAATTCAAGGAAACCCTTTAGAAAGTTATGGAGATTGTATGTGCTATGATTTAAATTTTATTTAAAAATACTCTTGACTTTCCCATAAAGAGTAAACTATAATAGGTCTAGAGAAGAAAGTGAGGCTGATGTTGACAGGATATTAATTTGCTTCCACTGAGAAATGATGGAACATAGACAAGTGAATCAGCTCAACATTTATAAACAAATGTTTATATATATTTAAGGTTGATAGCTTGGCCACTGGCAGAAAATTATTATAAAAATGTACAGCTGCTATTAGTTTTATTTCACAGGAACCCTACCCTCAAAGAATTCAGCATCTACATAAAAGATTTGAAAAATAAACACACTTAAAGGACTGCTTATTATTTTAGAAGAACAATACTAAACACAGTCCAAAATGTTTCTTTCTTGACAAAATGATTTGCTTCTACACCTGGAATAGTAAAATCAAGGTATCACTAAGCTCAAATTGGAAGAAGAAAAATCTATAATTACATAAATCCATATATAATATCCATTTCTTTCGACATCCAAGAAATCGATGTCCATATAAAAATCAATGATATTATCCAAAGGTGCTTTTTTCAATATCATTTAAGACAGATTTTTTTGGCCACTCATTAAGTGCTATATATATTTCTAAGCACTGATGATACAACGATGAGGAAAGAGATTTTCTATACAAGGTTAAATTTGGTTACATAAGTGAGACTTCTCTTCTATAACATAGATTATCACATTCACAAAAGTTTTTGGTTTTTCGTTTTTAAGTGAACTAACTTCAAAATCTGTAATTCTGGATATGACTACCGTGAGATTTATAAAGATAAACAAAAATGAACTATTATTTACTAGAACAAGGTAAAAACTACTCAAATATGCACCAACAGTAAGCCCCTTCCTCATTAGCTTCTCTTCTTTATTAGTGTAACTATAACTAACTAACCTCCTATGCATCAATAATAAACCTTGATTCCCCAGTTGTCTAATTCAATAAATATTTATTTCTTACCCATAGAATAACCACTGCAGGTTGGGTGACCCATTTAGATCTTGCAGATATTGCCATCTGCAGTTAGTGTCATTTAGTGAGAGGTCTATAGATTAAGACCATTTCAAAGTCATATTAAATACAGTACATAAGTTTTACCCAAAATGAAATGCAAGAAAACCTCAAAACATTGCAAATGTGTAATATGACCAAGATTCTACTTTTAAAAGGGCTCTACTTAAAGAATAAACTGTGAAGAATGTTTTAGACTGATAGAGCTTCTATAAGAAAATATTATGAACAGGTATATTGTTGCATTTCTAGTTCCTGGGAGAAAATACCTGACATTCACAATTTAAAGGGTGAAGAATTCACTGGGCTCAAGGTTTCAGAAGATTCAGTTCATGAATGGTAGGCTCCAAGGCAGGAACATCACTGAAGCAGTAAATTGTGGAGCAAAGCTGCTTAGTTCACAGTGCCAGGAAGCAGAGCAGGGGAAGAGCACCAGGAAAGAATGAGCCAGGAACCAGTTATAGTACCACCCAGGGGCACACATCCTTCACTGTAGACATACCCCAAACTGTGTCTCATTAATCCCCTAGGTATCCCTCAAGCCAATTAACTGGACAATCACATTTAACTATTACATCCCAGCTCTTCTCAATTTGCCACCCAAATACATCTCTTTAAAACATAGTTAATT
>PVJO010032436.1:0-13189 GCA_004026905.1 Hystrix cristata | reverse complement strand
TTTTTTTTTTTTTTTTTTTTTTTTTTTTTTTTTTTTTTTTTGTGGTGCCGGGGATTGAACTCAGGCCCTTGTGCTTGCAAGGCAAGCACTCTAATCACTGAGCTAAATCCCCAGCCCCCCACATGGGTTCATCTTTGAAGTATGCTGCCCACCTCCGCGTCCTGTTCTACATCATTCTGGGGGAAATTTGAATTAAAACGATACCCCTCTAAGCTACACATATTTGCTTTGAAAATAAGTGTTGGACGCTTCAGTTATTCAAACCACATTTGATGCCTGTATGTCTCCTGATGGACCACAGTGGGCAAGGTGGAGATCTCCAACTCTGCAGATGCAGAGAGACACAGTAAACACATACTCTAACAAACAGCAATGCAACATTTTGTAAAAAGTGCGTCCCTTTGTTCTCTTAGTAAATGGATGAAAGAAGAACGGCACAGCAAATTTGAAGTTTTCTTTGATCCATTTATTTAATCTATTGGCCTTGTGTAGGCCAACTGTCCAGAATAAATATGAGGAAATAATTGTTACCTCCAAGTCAAAATTTTAATACACGTCCATCCATTTTTCCAAATTGCTTATCGACTTACCCTTTTCTAAATACATGGGAGTAGAGATATCACCTTATCTTAAAATTAATTTCTATATGAGGTTGAGATGTACATATACTTTTCTGCACATCAAAATATCATCAACTATACTGTACTCATATTTTATGTGATCTAAATAAATCAGCTTTAGAAATACAAATGTAGCTGACTTGGTGGCATGGGCCTGCAATCCCAGCATTTGTTAGGAGGATTACAAGTTTGAGCCCAGCCTGGGCAATTTAGCAAGTCCCCTTTTCAAAATTAAAAAAAAAAAGAAAAAAGAAAAGGGGTTGGGGAATAGCTCAAAGCCAAGGCCGCACAAAATTGCAATATAAGTACAAAGAGATATTTCATTAATATATTTGTTTAAAAATAAATCTCTGAAAAGAGCAATTTATAAGACCATAGAAAATTAGTGTAGTGTGTATGTAATTAAAATTTAGCTCAATACAGAGAAAAGGCAGTGGGAAGAATTTCAACGTGTTTACATGTAGACCATGGATTAAAATTTAGCAAATCTTTATTGACAGAAGATGAATAGGCGGTGAGACCAATTAAAGAAGGTTTTAATGAGACTAATTGAGTTCATACCTTAGCATAAGAACTATATTTCAAGAGAAGATTATTGATTTATTATTGTTAAGAATTAACTTTTTCACATTTTTAGCCATTTTTTACTGTTAAAATTGTGAAATAATTGTGGGTTTAAAGGTGAATCAGCTAATTTGTCAAGATCATAATCCTCCCTAAATGAGTAACAGTGGGCATAGGTTGGTAAATTCAAAAAATATTTGAAAATCTTACTGCAATAATCTTACATTTGGATCAGCAATAGTAATTGTGCCTTGCTATTAAGCCATATGTTTAGCTGGAATAGTACAGTCATTTCCAGATGTCTATCTACCATTAAAACATGTAAGTTTCTTTGGCACTTCAGAAAATACATTTTCTCATTAATCTTCCTTGTAGTAAAATTTGAATGTGTCTGTACATGGGTTTAGATGTACTAAAACACACTGGTGGAAAGTTGAGTGCCTAATGCTCTACCAGTTGCCAGGAGTAAAAAATAGAAGAGACACGTTGTTAGGAGTCTAGGATGACAGTGCAGACACAAGAATGAGAAGGTCAGTGGTCAAAATATCACCTAAGTCCACGTACTGCATAATATGGATCCATGTAACAGACACCTTGGTCCTCATCTCATTTTCTAAAAATTATTGAATATTCTAAGCAGTGGTTAGAAATATAATCATTACTTCAAACCAGGAAACAATTTAGATAAGGCTCCCTTTGGAAATGTAAAGGGAATTGTATCAATGACCAAAATTATTCAATATAACAAATATGTTACTTTTAAAGTCCCTTGTTATCATAATTTATTTATAATGCATGAAAATATTTAAAAATTCTAAACAGTTTAGCTTTGACATTCTAATCTTTTACTAAAAATCATTCTATAGATTTTTTTTAGTAAAAATTATGTTCTCTTTCCAGGTATATACCAAATATTTTAAAGAGATTAGCCACTAATACGACTTGAGTATCATACACTACAATTATGGTATAGTATACTATTTACAGATAACTTGTTAAAAGGAAAATATCTGTATTACTAATCATTAGGGTTCAAGCAAAAACAAGAATGTGAATCAAAACAATTTCAGCCACTCTGTAAATTTCAAGATACACTGTGGAGAGTAGGGTATTCACAAAACAAGGGAAAAAGAATCAATGTCCAAATTTGCAGCATTATAATGCTGCTTTTTCTCCCATCTAAACATAAAACAGACAAACAAAACTCCCAAAACTCCCCCTAAAAAGAGAAAAACCATTGGCTACTTTTTAACCAATATTTTTAAGTGACATTATACGGGTCCTAATGACTAAATGTTAAGTTTAATATGTCACATGACATTGGCTACTACTACACCCACTGTTTTATTTATAAGTAAGTGCTGACTTATAAATGCTTATTTATAAACAATACAAATGCTTCTCCTTTTGTAAATGAGAAGAAGAGGAAAAAGGGAATCAACTGATACTTAAAAATAAAGTAAGGCTGGCAGAAACAAAATATATCCCTATGAGGTTTTTTTTTTCTTAATTCTAATGTACTTTAACCATTTGGTAAGTATAAATTACACAGCACACTTTATTAACTAACATCAGTATGTATCTACCAGTTCATTTTATTTTTCCCAAAAAACTCACTGAAGTATAAGAAGGCAAAAATAATCATAAGAAACTGCTTTGTTGCATTAAAAATCAGTGTAGGAAAATGGCAGTTTGTCTTCTCTTCTTTTCTGCTTTTAGATATTTACTTAATAACTTGAAAATATAGAATATTATTTTCATGAAACTTTTCTCCTGCGCTTTTGTCTGTGTGGAGTGTAACTTGTTTGAAAGCCACTGTGGCGGGCGTCAGGCGCCACAGAGCTACGCGAGCATCGAGCAAGAAAAAACTCACTGCACTCATTTTCATGTGATTAAATATTAAAATCTGATGTGAGACTTTCATGATAGAAGGTATAGTACAAGCAAAATGTTTTGGTGCCAGGGTTTTTGATGTGTAAATTAGACAAATTGAGAAACTTCATTAATTCTGTCCTTGGAGATTTGTGTGTCTGGTTTTCAATTAGTCCACCTATGTTTACTAAGCACTTACTACGTATCTTTGTCCTGTGTCAGGTACTGGGGATAAAAAATAATTAAGAACTAGTCGTCTTCAAAGAGCAGTCAGTAAGTAGATTGCTTTAAAATTCCTTTTTTCTACTCAGGAGAAGCATCCTCTATCCCCACTCTGCTGAAAATGGAGAAGTCACTGCTGGATCCTTTTACTGCATCTGAGGGCCCGTCTCTAGGATACAAGGTGGCTTTATTTTACTTCTGCGGTTGAACTGAGGCTGGGAGTGCAGTCTTCCCTCAAACACAAAGTGAATGAGGTGGCCGCAGGAAATGCCTGGTGATGGGAGTTTCTACTTCTCCATCCCACTCACGCCTCCTGCCACAGGGGCAGCCTAAGACTTGTAATCAGCTTCAGGTCTCCCCCCGGGACCACAGTGGGAGGATGCCGAGGCTTTGCCTGAAATGACAGATGGACAGAGACTAATTTTGAATTTCAGAAAATACTGTAGAATAGCACGGCACGCTTCGTTTTTTTCCTTGTTTGATAGTCAGTAAGACATATGGTACTATAAGACATGTGAAGATCTTAAAATGAAGATAAAAGAGGGAAGAAATACAAAGGTAATTTTGAATAGGATAAATGTCACACTTCCATGACAATCTCTGCTTAGTCAGTTGCCAACGCTGGCCGTGACTGGGGTCATTTGCTATGTAAACTCTTGCCTTGGTCATTGTCTTTACACTACACAATTATATTTTCCATCCATGTGGAAAAACAAAAAGTTATAAGTACAAAGATGTTCAAGAGCATCGTCCTTGTAACATTTGATTTTCTGTTCTATAAAGGAAAAAAGTGATAAAAATTATATTTGTTTCTGTGCCACAATATTTAGTGAATGAGGAAATTATGATTTAAATTTTTTAAAAAATTTATTTTCTCCTTTCTGCAATCTTTGTAGGGCAAAAACTACTGCACCAAAAGCCATGATATCCATTACGATAATATGTCTTGGCAGTGACTGGTTTACCCATAATAATGAAAATGTAGAAACTCTATGCAAACGACTCAAATGAGTCTACTTGCAAAGGTAACAAAAAATATATATTGCTTTCTTATTACCCATAAGCCAGCTACATTTTTCTTTCTAAAGGTCAATCAATGACAGCCTGAACTTTTTCTTTTTCAATACTGAAAAGCAGCAATAAATTGCTTTCACTACACATGGCAGGACTGTATACTCTTGGATAAGTTTTAATTCCAAAAATCACAGCAAGTGACCTTCTTTATAATATCACTATTGTTTGTCTAGTTTTAAAGATAGTCTCTGTGACAGTATTCTGAAGTTTTCACAATTCTGATATTTCTTGTCAAGTTGTCAGTCTGAACCGAATTTACATTAAAGCAGATTTTTCTGGAGAAAATTTGATTTAAGAGTCCAAAAAAAGCCCAAAGTGACAGAAGGCTCCACATAGGCGAGGTCAAGTCATAAAGATTTTTTTTTTAATTAAAAGAAATAAAACTTGAGGAAATTGAGTAAAGCAAAGAAGTACATTGTACAATTAAATTTTACCAAATAGATTTTAGAATTTTCTCTTTCCAGTGTGCAGATTCATTTCTGTTAATTCTTGGTCACATCACACATCCCTTCAAATAACATTCGGTGAATGCAATTTGTAAGATTGATATTGTCCAATCAACACTATCTAGAAATACATTGCAAAGGAAATTGCACACTACCGAGGTCAGAGTTGATAAAGAGTTTACACAGGCAATTTAGCTTATTTATCGGCAGACTTACTGTCCTTAAAGAAAAGAATGTGAACTGAAATCACAACTAATCCTGTGTAAGTTAATTTCCCCTAAGGTGAAATTGCTTTTGGATGATTTTGATCAGGTCCTGTAAAAGTAGCCCACAGTGATTGTTAGATATTTATTGTGTATCAGAATTGCTTATGGACCTTCTGGAATAAAACAAATCCCTAGCACTAAAACTGAATTAGTGAATCCAAACACAGGGGATGTGGAAGCAACATAAGGTTTGGGGATAAAAGTGTCTGATTTTTCTGGAACAAAATGCAAAAATTGCTGCTTAAAAATGATAATACAGTCAGTTCATCTTCTTTCATATGCTCTGGGAAAAAGTGAATAGGAGCTTTTTTTTCTTGATTTAATTGCACAATCACACTTTTCATCTCATCAGAAAAATGGCTTGCAGTTTGTCCCAATTCGGTGTGATACTTTTCATGATAAGAATGCAGACTGAAGTAGAGGACAGTGTGGAGCTTTTCTGAGACAGATGCACTCATATTTAAATTTTATCTATTTCAAGCTATGTACAATTTGGCAAGCTGCCCAATTTCTCTGAGACTCAATTTACCCTACCTAATAATAATGCTTGCAAAATAAAGTTGCCTAATGAAAACTAAATGATTATATATTAATCTAAATAAATATATCATGTATGATATATTTATGTTGTAACATATATTAGTTAACACATATTGAACTAATAGTTACTCAAAGAATAGTAGCATCTCAATATTGTATATTACAAAATTTCTGCCCTTAAATATAGACTTAATCGTGGCTTCTAAGCTTAGTATAAAAAGTATCACATGAATTATCCCTTTCCTACTAGATATGTATTCGACTTGCTCCCTCATTTTCTATAGGGATTTTTTTTTTTTTTTTTTTTTGGTGCTGGGGATTGAACTCAGGTGCTTGTGCTTGCAAGGCAAGCACTCTGACCACTGAGCCAAATCCCTAGCCCCTCTATAGAGATTTTTAATAAAATATCCTAACAGTAAAGAACTTGCTTACCACCCTATGAAAAATTATACCCCCTACCACCTTCTCCCATTTTGTAAATTTATGTTGGTCCATATTTTGCCACTATTTTACATACTAAATATTTTGCTTATATTGTGTGTGTACTTATTCGCTTATACTCTATAAGGTCCATACAAATAAATGATGCTCTTTTTGATCTATCATTATTGTATTGAATTTACATGACCCAGAACAATGTTTGTACATGATAATTACTCAATGATACTTATATAGATACTAAAAATGATAACTGAGAAGTACAGTATGCTACAAACTGAAGGCCAGTTTGAGAGGTTGGAAACCTTATTCCATATTAATTTACACTGATATGCCAAAACTTTCCAATAAATAAGGGTGTTTTTCAATTTTAATTCAGAAATCTTGTTAAAAACTGAAGGTTCTTATTCAACAGAGCTTGGGTGGTCCCTGGGATTCTCCATTCCTGTAAATCTAATTCTTGCTGGTATTGCTAGTCCTTGCATCTCATTTTGAGTAGCATTATTGATTTATCAAGGTTATAGAAGACAAAGATAATAATCATTTAAGAATACAAAATCAGTTATAGATAATTTTGTTACCTAAAAAAATCGAAAATTTTTGCTTAAGTAACACATTGTTGCATTTTTCAAGATTTAATAACATGTTATTTATTAAATATTTCTAGACATTGAGACAATCTGTGGATAAAAAAAGAATGCTGCTAGTTGTTGTCCAGCTAACTCTTCCTAGGCTGGATGACATGCATTTGGCATCTCCCTGTCACCACAGAGCAGACAAAATTGTAGTCAAGTCAATATCCACAAGTAACAGTTCACTGATAGCCGGAAGTCTCTCTCTCTCTCTGTATGTGTGTGTGTGTGTGTGTGTGTGTGTGTGTGTGTGTGTGTGTGTGTGTGTGTGTTTACTATAACTAAATGTTAGGAAGTTCACTATATGAGAATGCTAAAGAGCCTTCCCAGGGGGTTGGAGGTTTAGCTCAAGTGATATGAGTGCTTGACTAGCAAGTACAAGGCCCAGAGTTTGGTTCCCAGCAACCCTCCCCCCCAAAAAAAAAGAGCATTCTCAGTCTTCTAAACACAAGCAGGAATGAAGAGTTAATATCAGAGTGTTCTTTTATGCATATGAGTCATCCTGATGAAACACAAGTGAAAATTTACTTCCAGGGTGAGAGATAAAATCATAAGTTGTGAGGATGTGGAGGTTATTATTATTATTACCAATGCAGTACTTGGGATTGAAGCTCAGGCTTCGTACATACAGAGCCAGTACTCTACCACTGAGCCACACTGCCAGCCCTTTTTTATTAGCAATGTTTGCAGTACATAATGATTACATTCCTGGTGGGGAGTTGGAACATGCACATAACACATTTTAACTTTTTTTCACCCCCTTCCTCTCTTTTTCCTCCCTCTCCCTCCATCTTTTGATTCCCTTCCCATTTCAGAAATATCTATCTCCATACTTCCTATTATCTTTTTTTATTATTATTTATATTTTGGATTTCTCATCTAAGAAAAACCATGTGATGTGATATTTAAGCTTGTGTGTCTGATTTATTTCACTAAACATTAGTCTTAAGGTGCATGCATTTTCCTACAAATGATCAAGTTTCTCCTTCTTCATGGTACAGTAGGAGTAAACTGTTCTGTGTAAATATATTTTCTTTATCTAGTAGTCTGTTGATAGACATGTAGGCTGCCAGTCTATTTTCTTATTCTGAGATAGAGCTTCACTAAGTTACTCAAACAGAATGTCCTCCCAAGTTTCTTGCCTGGAAAATGCTTCTAGCATATAATGCTCTAAAAATTAAAAATAATGAAAAAAAATCAATGAAATATTGCATTTGAACTCAAAGAGTAAAGTCTATATGTGTGAGTTCATATTAACATAAATAATTGATTGAACAGATCAATATATGGGGTGAAAGGACAAATTTTTATAGAGAGCTTTTCTAAATAATGTATAACAGTATCCCCTGCCCCCAAGTAGCATTCCAGTCCTTTCTCCTAGAATGAGGAATTTAATTTAAGGACATTTTCTCCAAAGAATGTGCAGGGAAATATGACACATAGTAGATCTACAGTGGAAAATTAGAGAACATACTGTAACCATGTAATCAAGGTTTTCATCACCAGCTTTTAATTCATATGCATATCATCAATCCTGATATAATACAGTAAGATTATATTTTTTTCCTCCAAACCTACATATCAGCCTTATATGGAAAACTTGAATAATATTCTACAAAGCAAACTATCAGCATACTTCAGAGTTCTTAAGATCATATAAGACAAGGAAGACTGATAAATTGCCACAAATAGGAGTAGAACACAAAAACATGAATATTCATGCATTGTGGTCTTCTGAATCAGAACTGGGAACAATAATGAGACCATAATTGGAACAGCAGTATAATCTGAATAGAGCATATGGTGTATCTTTAATAAGGATACACTGGGTATATAAGATGTTAAAATTGAGAAAACTTTTTAAAAGATGATATGAACTTTATTCTGTTTGCAACTTTTCTGTAATTCTAAAGTAATTCCAAAATGGAAAGGTGAAACAGAAGACATACAGATGACGATTTATTAAAAACTTCCCATCAATAAACCTATTAAGTTCTTTAGTTAATATTCTTAATTCTGAAAAATAAACCTCTTAAGTAATGGATAAATGTGGTTTTGCAAACTGAAGCAGACATCCCATAAATGCTTGTTTATCATCATATAGTTTATAGCCTTTTATACTAAAGCTTAGTCAAAATAGTCCCTTAAACAGTAAATGAGCACACACGTACATGTATGCTTGTACCCATGTAATTACACCAGCAATTCATAAGAATAAGAGTAGGAGATCTTAACTCAGACTCCCTCATGTAGAGTCCAATTTCTGGGATTAGCTTGCAGCCTCAGTGTGCTCATTAGGAAATAATTTCTGTATGCCTCAAACTCATTTGTGAAAGGGTGTGGTACTAATATGTCCAATATCACAGCATTATTCTGAGGTTCACCCATGACACATGTTAACTGTGTTCAGTATTGGAAGACAGTCTGTTAGGTACTTATTAATATTATTATTTTTGGCAACAGTTCTATTTCCACCAGGAAAATACAATTTTGCATTTCCTCACGGACTAAGACTGGGAATTAATATGTGTGCAGTAATTACTGAGTACCAACTACTATGCTAAATAAATTTTTATTTAATCTTTGTCACAAACATAAATTGCTATATGCCTATTATTCTGATGAGAAAACAATGAAATAACTTGTGCAAATTTAGAACAGTGGCATAGGAAGGAGCTAGATGTTTAATTTGGCCTGGTTAATTTCAAAACGTATGTTTCCAGTGGTGAATTTCCTTCATGGGCTATTTCCTTTATGCATGGGTACAGAGTAATTACACTAAATGAAAATTAAGAACATGTAGAACCATGACTGGCATATAGACTACCTTCTTAACAAAAGTCTATTTGTGTTTTTAATTTGTCTTTTAATTTTTAATGGTCAAATAGCCCAAGGATGAAGAATCAAATTATTTTATATAAGATTTTTTTACTGATGAAATAGTTTCCACTCCATTAAATTTGTTTCAGAGATTCTTTATATTTCTTGTTGTCCTTGTTTTGTTCTACTAAAATAATAGCTTTGGGAACTTGCATTCTTGCCATTTACTGAATTATTTTCCTTTTAAAATCTAATTATGTTATCCATAAAAAATAAATAATACATACCAGTAGGCAAGCATAAAGATGTTTAAAGGACAATGAAATTTTTATAGACTGTGAAAAGTAATGTTTTTTTCTGAAAATAGCATGCTTTTTCTTATGGTATGCCATTAAATAGATAATTTGTGTGGCAGAACGTGTGGATAATGTTTTAATGATAGAATTGAGGTATATTGAGAATGCTTACACGATTGGGGAGTTTCTGAAGGACTGAAGAGAAAGGAGACTGGATGTCAGGAGAAACAGACTCCCGAGGGCTGCCACCCCCGCAGTTCTCCTGGTCTGTTTACGTTTAGGTAGCTCTTGCTTTTCCAAGCATTTCTTCCCTTATAGGTGAAGCCAGCCCCGTGGGGTCTAGTGCCCATTGAAATGAGCTCCCGGATAACCGACAAGAGTCACGTGTTCAGGAGTATTTACGGACAAGTCTTCAAGACACACCAGGAGGAAGAGTGTCTATCCATGTTTCATATTATTCTTTATCACGAAAAGGAGCCATATTTATGCAGCCGACAACCTGAATTATTCTTCAGGTTTCCAGTTAGCTTTCAACCAATCATTTACCTCCTACAATAAACTTTTCTATCTCCAGGACTTGTGATTGAAACACAGTATTGTGGGAGTAGAAGAAGAACTTACACATCATTCTCTGTATAGCTCCTTGAGGGCCTTCCAAGGTAAATGGGAAACTACTAACTGAAAGATTCATTTGTTAATTTATCCTATAGGCAAGTATCAGGAGGAAGCTAAACTGCCCCGTCGTATAAACAATAATAGGACTAAAATAATTCACAAGCAGCAAGAGCTCAGAACCAGTTCTTAGATGCAAATTAAAGGAAATAAAAAGAAGATAAAAGCAAGTAAAAAGAAAAAAAAAGGCTCTAGAAAAGCTGACTAAACGTTTCTTTATTTCTTTATTGATAAGTTTAGTAATAGAAACGTCCCTTCTCTGTTTTCCGGATAAAAACTACAGAAGATGAGCATTGTTCAGCCACTTTTTGATTAATGGAGCTAAAGAAACCCAAAAAACTGTAACTTTTACATCAGGGCACGAACAAGGAATAGAAGTACTAAGAGCCACAGGGAGAGAAGATAATCGATTATTTATAAAAATGACAGATTAAACAATCACTCATCTTGAGTGAGTAAAGGTTAATTATCAGATCACCGGACTCATCTTGCTCTTTAAATGCATATAATAACAGAAAGTTCTGCATCCTTTCTTCAGATAGATTTCTGAGCATCTTCACATTCATGGTTGACTATAGGTGATATGGAGAGTAAGCTCCAGGGAATAAGCTTCACCCAAAAGGGGGAAAATGTGTAATATAAAAATCTATGCATGAAAATAGTTTGGCTCATAGCTATTATTTCATTTATTTTTCCTGTAGGATAAACTTTAAAACTCTTAAAACATACTTTCATATTTTCCTTCACTTTCTATTACAATTTTCTACATAATAAGCCATAATGAAAAAGCATGAAAAGAATTTTTAAATAAGCCACCAAATTCTCTGTTCAATAAGGACAGTGAATAACCCCAACTTGAGAGTGTTAATGCTGTTTTGCTAAATAAAACTGTTTTTTAAAATGTCGAGGGCCCTTTTTTTTTTTTTTTTTTTTCTCATTGTGACAAGCTAAGCAGCTATGTCATACAACACACTGGGGACCAGAACACATTAGAGACTTGAGAGTGTGCCTCTAGGGACACTGGCAGGTGTCTGATCCCCTTTTGTTCTAGCAAGGAGGGCCGGCTGTAGGATTAAGGGCTGGAATTACTTTTCTTTTAATTTACCAAAAACATACATCAGTACATTGTAGATATATGTAATGATCACATGCATCATAGTTAGTTTGTACCTGTAGGTGGTATATCTTGCTTCCCTTCTCTCACCTCTACCTTTCACTCTCCCTCCCATTCTTATTTACAATAGCCTTATTTACATTTTTCCACATTTTTCTTCTTTTTCTTTTCTTTTTCCCTTTCTTCCTTTCTCCCTCCTCCCTCTCCAGTTCTTTTCCCATTTGAATATTATCTTTTTCACAATATCTATTATACCTTTTTGTCCTTATTTACACTTATGATTTCTCATATCAGAGAAACAATTTGATATGTACTCATGTGTGTCTGATTTATTTCACTTAAGAATATGTTCTCGAGGTGCATCCATTTATCCATAAATGTTTCAAATTTATCCTTTTGTACAGCAGAGTAGTACTCCATTGTGTAAAAAAAGCACATCTTCTTTAGCCATTCAGTAGTTGCTGGGCATTTGGGCAGTTTCCGAGACTTAGCTATTAGACATTGTGTTCTATAAACATGGCTGTGTATATATCACCGTAGTAGGACGTTTTTAGTAAGGGCTGGAGTTTTAAGTGCCTCTGGGCTCTGAGAGGAAGAAGAGAATTCATGACAAGAACAGTCTCCCCAAGCATCAGTGGAAAAGCAGAGAAGGGCGCCTCCCAGCAGGTGGCTAGTATTCGAACACCTTCCACAGAGAGACAATGAGTCGACAGCATCACCCAGAGAAACAATGGCGACCAGCTGGGGAAGCTTGGCCGTTAACATGACAATCTTTCTCCTTTTCTGCCATCATCATCAAAATACATGGAAGGAGCTGAACCTTGAAGAAAGGGGAGCCAGGTGGCGCCTTCACCAGACCAAAGGCAAGCTGTTCTCCTTTTCTGTCTGTTCAATTTGCCCGCTCTCTATTTCTACGAGAGTCAAGATTTAAATATGTCTGAGTTTCATAGACACCACCTTGTGTTTTTGTATCCCTTCCTTCCTGTTCAGGGTTTGCCTTTTTCTTCTTTCAGTGACTGGCTAGAATCTGCCCCTCTCCACACTCCCCAGTTCTGCCAGGGCCTCTGTCCCGGCCACGTACTCCTGGCTGTGTCTTTGCATGGACCACCATCCTGTCAACGCAGGCAGAAACAGAAACGAATGTAGGACAGACCGGTCACCCTCCACTTTCTGGGCGCGCCTGTTTATTGAGGACAAGGTCATTGCACACGAAGTGTCAGGTGTGTTTGCTATGGATTTTTTGAAGGGTCGGGTGATTCAATAAACTTCTCATGAAGAAATAGAAAAACTTAAAATTGTAGGCAAGATGATATTTCTACTGTCTTAAAGTACACACTTTAGGTTAGAGCAGGTCTTTAAGAAATAAAATAAAATAATATAATTTCATTTTAGAAATAAACTTTTGGTGGCAGAGAAATCATTGAAATAGAGAATTATAACAGTGAACATAATGAAAACACGATAGGAGAAACATATTTACATGCCATTATTATGCCAACCAGTACGCATTCTGAATTTATTACTGGTTTTAAATATATCTCACAAAATTGAGATACCGCCAACTAGAAACAAGGAAGAAAGGACTATTACCATTGAATTAGCATCCAATAGTT
>PVJO010032435.1:0-13208 GCA_004026905.1 Hystrix cristata | reverse complement strand
TCCCCCCCCCCCCCCAGGCCCAGGCAGTCTCCTGACAGGGTGCGATGGTGCCGGCAGGGCGGCCTCAGGAGCAGGTCCCGGCGCGCTTCGTCTACGTCACCCGCTTCGGGAAGCGTCAGGGTGCTAGCGTCCTGGAGCTGGGTGGCCGCCGGGCTCCGGGCCGTGCGTGTCCTGGGCTTGGAGCCCGCCGCCGGGAGGAGCCGCGGGAAGCGGTGGCGAAGCGGGGCGTCCTGGGCCGTGGTGAGCTGCGCACCGGCTCCCGGCCCAAAGGCCCAGCGGCTCCCGCCTCCTCCGGCTCCCAGTCGAGGGCGTCGAGCGCACGGAGCGGGACCAGGCCGGCGGCGCGTGCAGGTGGAGCGGCGGGGCGGGGCGCGGCGCGGCGGGGCGGGCTCCTGTCAGCTGGGCCTCGGCGGGCGGGGCCGCTGCTGGCCGCCATCTTGCCCGCGCACAGAGTCGCGTGGCCCTGCGGGGTCGCCTGGCGCGGGCGGCTGGCCAGCTACTCAGCCAGTCGTCCCACCTGTCGGCCACCATTCAGCCAGCCAGCCAGCCAGCCAGGCTCAGTCCTGCAGGCAGCCAGCCAGTCAGCAGTCAGCTTTCCCTTCAGTCGGTCACCCTTTTGTCAGCCAGCCTTCCTGTCAGCAACCCTCTACGGCAGCCGGCCTCCCCTCCTGTCCAGGCTTCCTCCCGTCGTGCAGCTGGTCAGTCAGCCCTCCTGTCAGGCTGTGTTGCAGCCTTAGGTCGGTAGAAGAAGAAGCCTTTTGATTTACTTCAGGGGGTGGCCTATGAAAAGGCTGCTGATGCAGAAATGCAGGTTGGGATAACCCGGCGGCCCGAGGGGAGAGATTATTGTCCGAGTCATTTCAGTCTCCTGGAGTGATGGGGGCCCTGGTGTTCTTGGTGGTATTCTTCCAGAGGTTCACTGAAATTACAATTTACAGGGCCAAATGACCTCAGGAAGCTGTGGCGTCATCTAAACACAGGATGTCTTTTCATTGTTAAATCTCCTTTTGTATCTTTCAGGAATGTTTTAAATTTAAAATTTTCCTCATTATAGGCTTTCCATTGCTAAATTTATTCCTAATTTTTTTTCTTGCTGTTGTAAATGGAATTTTCTTCTCCATAAAGCCTTCTAAATTCTTGTGTATGTGAAGCATATTGATTTTTTGAAATCCACTTTATTGAGGATTAAGTATGTTTCAGGAGGTTTGACAAATCTACACTATAACACAGGCAAGGTTTGGAACAGTTCCATTATCTCAACTTCTGTTTTGCTTTTGAGGGCCCAATCTTCCACCTATACTTTTAAAAAGTAGTTTTATTGACATATCATTCATAATGCATACAATTCACCCAATTAAAGTGCACCATTCAGTCATTATGGTTGTTATATAGAAAACTCAATGTTTTTTTCCATACAAAAGTTTACATGTTTGCCATCAGTACAATCGATTTTAAAACATTTTCGTTATCCCAGAAAGAAACTCTGTATTCATTAGCAGTCACCTGCCAGTCTCCTTTATCCCCATACACTATCCTGCAGCTCAGCTGGAATCAAGCACTAATCTACTTTGTCTCCACAGATTTGCCTATTTTAGATATATAAATGGAATCACAAATAATGTAGGCTTTTGGACTGGCTTTTTTCACTTACTCTGTTGATTTTTGTGTGTTAATTTTAGATCCTATTAATTCATTAAATTCTTTTATTATTAGAGCAAATTTTATAATTGATTCTCACAATTTTTCAGGTAAATATATTTTCCAGGCATATATTTATGTAGAGACAATTTGATTTGTTTTTTACATATTCTTATGCCTGCAGTTTTAAATTACCCTGGCTACTCCTTCAAGTACAGATCAAATAGTAGATAGTAAACATCCTTGCCTACCTGCTTCTGTTAGACAAAATGCCTCTAGTATTTCTCCATAAAATAAGGTACTGGCTTTCAGGGTAAGGCATATATAGTTAAACTTTTTTTTTTTTTTTTTTTTGGAGACTTAGTCTTACTGTGTAGTCTAGGCTGGCCTTGACTTTTTTTCTGCTTCAGCATCCTGAGTGCTGAGATTACAGGTATGTCCCACCATGGCTGGCATATTTAATCTATTGAAAATATCCTTCAATTTTTATTATCTTCAGTGTCTTTTTAAAAAATCATGAGTAGATGTTGCATTTTGTCAAAGTCTTTCTTTGATCTCTGGAGGTAATAATATTTTTCTTAGATTTATTAATGTGTGATACCATATAAATTTTCAAGCATCGAACCAACCTTGTATTACTAAGGAAAATCTCACTTCCTTTTCTTGTATTACTTTTTTAATACAGTGTTGGACTCTGATGATTATTTGTTTGGAATTTTTGCATTGGTATTCAGGAAAGTGATCTATAATTTTTCTTTCTTTGTATTTCTTTGCTTGGTTTAGATATCAGAGTTATACTTACTTTATAAAAGTAATTAATCATTCCTTTGCTATGCTCTGGGATAATTCATAGAACATTGAGACTCTCTAGTCTTGGAAGGTTTAATAAAATTCTTTTGTGAAGCCACCTGGGCCTACTGCTTTTTTGTAGGATAACTTCTTAGTAACTTTCTCAGTATCTTCCATGGAAATTGATCTGGTTAAGCTTTCTAACTCCAAGGCATCAATTTTGGTAATCTGTATTTCCTTGAGCAATTGTCCATTTCACCTAAGTTTCCAAACGTGTTTGCCTAGGTATCTGCAAAATAATATTATATAATTTTTCTAAAGTTTCCTTGTGTTTTAATGTTTATTTGTTCCTCATTGTTTCTTTTTTATATATGTGCTTTTTTCTGTCTTTTTTTTTTTGGTCAAAGTTAGCCATTGTTTAATATTCTAAAATACAGTATTGTCATTTATTAATTAGATAATAAGTACTTATGCCTGGTTTTCTATAGGGAATAAAGGTGAATTATTTATCCATTCAATAACTTTTATTTAACTTCTACCACACTGTGGCCACTAGGTCAAGTGCTAGTGACAAAATGCATTGGACAAATATTTTGCACTCAAGGAATTTATACATGAATTATGGGAATATAAACTAGTAGATGCAAGTGTTACTGGAAAGAGATGGGCTTTGCTAATCAAATTTGAGAGAGAAGAAGCATATGGCAGGAAATCAAGGGGACAGGAACAAAAATTTTTAGTGGACAATAAAAATTCTCAAGAGCATTGGCTTTGAAGTCAGATAAACGATCTTGGCTATTATCTGTCAGCAATGTAATATTGGGCATGTTGCTTAACTACTGTGATCCTCTATTTCCTTATCTGTAAAATGGGATAATAGTTTCTATCTTAAATGTTGCAATATGTTGAGAGTGCCTAGCATAGTGTTTGTCACAGAATTAAGTGTCTGGTAAATGTGGGCACATTAAGCAGAAATGACTTGAAGTAAAGAAGGTATTAGCGTAGCATCCACCACATAGTAGGCATGTATTACATATTTACTGAATGAATGAAATATAAATTTTGGATCAGATTATGGGGTGCTTGTCATTTTGTAATTATTCAAGTTTTTTTTTGTTTTTTTGAGACAACAACTTGGTATGTAGGTCAACATGGCATTGAACTCACTATGTAGCCCAAGCTCAAGCTTGGCCTTGAACTTGCCTCGATCCTCCTGCCTCTGCCTCCCAAACACTGGGATTGCAGGCATGCACCACCACACCGAGCCACTCAAGATTTTGAATGATGGAGCAAAGTTATCAGTTACTGGTGCACCTCTGGAAGATAAGCTTGTAAACATTTCTAAGATGTATTGGAGTTTAGAGATCTAAGGGCAGGCAGATTAAGCAACTCTTCTAACATTTCTAACAAGACCAATAAATCAGGCTGGCTTCCTGTCCTTACAGAGCTTAGAAGATATTCATAATTTATAAATAATAGAGGATAAAAAGTAGCGTTGTGGCACTATATAAATGAATGCCTTGGAAGTCACAAATAATTTGAGGCTGAGAGAATCAAGGAAAGCTTCATGATGGTGGAAGCTTCATGAGAGTTCCACACAGTGCTGAGACAGGTGCAAATGACAGGTGGGAAAACCATGTGAGCAAATGTTGAGTATGGATAGTGATGGGCAGTGATTAGGGAAGAACTATAAGTACAATTTGGGTCAGAATGTAAGGAAAGAGGACCAGAGAAAGACTTGAAACTTAAATCAGGACAAAATTCATTGTATATGCTGGGGTGGCCTTAGTGCAGTACAAAATATAAGTAGAAGAAATATTGTCTTTTTTTCTTTTTCATACCTTCTATACTTCTTCACATATTTTATATTTCTAATTATTAAAGATAGAGCTGATTGCTCCTACTCCAGCCTTAAGGAATATAGGTATAGTTTAGGTAAGACTTAACAGGAAATATTTGGGAAATGATGCAACTGTAGCACTCTAAAGTTTGTAGGCATTTGGAGGGAAGGATAAATATGGCAATAAGAAGAGTTTTCCAAAACTGAGTTATTTTTCTATGTCATATCTACATATCATCTGTACTATTATTTACTTAATTTATTTAAATAAGTAATTAAATTTCGTTTTAGAACACTCTACGTCATTACCTCAGTGGAAATCTTGTACTGTTTGCCATAAATAGAAATTCATTTAAAAAATCTAATACAGGCAAAACACTGTTATTAAATTCCAGCTAAATAGGTTGTCTGCTGAAGGTTGTCTGTGGTCATGAAGAGAAAACAAGTTTTAGAGATGTCTAAATGACATACTAGTACCAATCTCAGACTTCCTCTTTGATATAGTCAAAAGATTGTAAAAGAAATGGAAAACGTCTCACCATGCCGAGGCTGGCCTTGAACTTTCAATCGTCCTGCCTCAGCCTCCCAGTTAGGTGAGATAACAAGTATGGACCACCATGCTCCACAATTTAGTATTCTTTATTGCTGTATCTAGGCTCCACCCAGAATCAGTGGCATGCATCTCACAACTTTGGAAATGCCATTTTAGAACATATTCTAGTTCATTCAAAAAATGATATATCCTTTGTACACCTAATGTCAACAGAATTAGAAACTGGATTTCAGTGAATAATAAACAGGCTCCCCAGGTAAGCAATGTTATAAATCCTATAGTAACTGAGTATATGATACTTTGTGAGATCACAAAATGCTTCCTGGAAAGCTAACCATTGAATGGGTAGAAGAAAGCCAGTTATTACAGAGTAGTAGCAGGGCAGGAATGAAGAGAGGAAGGGTTAAGGTAGGATGAATGTTAGAGACAAAAGGAAAGCAAATATAAAGGCTTTTGGGGAGCACACACTCATTGTTTTATAATTCTGTCTCTGGACAAACAGCCCTTAGGTTTTCTTCTAACGACGTTAACATTTAGGCAGCATGGCTTAGTGAATGGAGCCAGGAAGTTTATTTACCCTGGAAAATCTCCACCAACTTTTGATTAATTTAGCCAGTTTTTCAACTATTATGATGTATTGATATGTGGTGGGATATTCCTCACAATATTGGGCATCAGCAGAGAGCTGCAGCTCCAGTGGGCCACTTGATCACAAGGGTAAACAACAGATACTGTATGTTGTACATTACTGCCAATGTTTATTGAATTTTGTGTTTTTCCATTCTATCATGTCTGTAGAACATCATCTGTGTGTGTACATGAGGTATTCAGCACTTTATTATAAAGTAAATGCTGTGTTAGATGTTCAACTGTTAAGTTAATGTAAGTATGCTGAGCATGTTTAAGGGAGGCTGGGCTGAGCTGTGTTTGGTAATTTAGGTGTATTTGATGCATTTTTAACTCAGGATGCTTTCAGATTACAATGGGTATATAGAGTCGTAGCCTCATAATAAGTCAAGGATCTATTTATGTGACTGGTTAAAAAGATGAATAAAACACACATGATTGTTGCCCTCCAGGAGTTCGGAGCCTAGTAGAGGAAACATAAATACATCATATTAAAGTATGCCAAGTGCTATGATAAGAGTTTTTAGGAAATAGTGCTGTATGTGGGGCTGTGTATCCTTGAGGAGAAGCTGTGGGGAGGAGGTGACATGTGAGTTGAGTGTTGAAAATCAAGTATAAATTACCCTGGAAGGGGTGTGTGTATCTTGTATGTACTGTTTTAGCCTGATAGAGATGCATGTGCAAAGCCTAGAAAGAGTGAGAATAAAATATGGGAAGACTCACAAAATGTTTTGTGTAATTGGAAGCATAATGTGTATTGGAGCTGAAATGAGGAGACTGGAGACTAGAGAAAAGCAACAGGGCAAGATGTAGTTTCTGGTATTTGTATGTTCTTTTTGACCCTTTTGGGACTCACCTCACTATCAGAAAAGAAAGGTGATTGAAACTAGATGGAAGTTTTCCTTGCTGATTACAAGTTTATCTATTGCTAGTTTTTGTGGTTGTTTTCAGCATATAATTAGGTAATTGGTAAGGTGGTATTACCTAGTGATCAGAAATATACCAATAAGTATAAAAATCCTCAAAGAGAGATCAAGGAACATTTCTATGATCTTAATTCTCAAGATAGTGAATTCATGAAAATTTGTATTCACTTTCCTATCTTACCTTTTCACTCTTTCTCTTTTCAAAATTAGATTTAACCCAGAAGGATGCAGCTAAAGTATTTGACTTTCCCATACAATTGCATGAAACTTGCAAAATAATGAGAAAAAGTAAAAAGGTATGTTATTGTAAAGGGGAATGAGCAATATTCGAATATTAGGTAATCCTCTCTAAATAAAATGTGTGAAGATATTCAAGACAGTGAAAATAGTTATATCTTTTGAATAATTTAATGTTATGAAATGAGAAAATAGAATTTGGCAGAAGTTTAACTGGACATGGAAATATTTGTCAACCAAAAAAAAAAACAGCCCTTCTAATATTTGAAGGTATAAAACTTGTTTTAATAAAAGTATAATCCACTAGGAGATTTTTCAAAGCATAACGTATGGTCCACAGAATATGTCAAACTCTGATAGATAATGTAGTATGAGAAGAAAATCATGGATTTCATAGACAACAATAATGTAACTATACTGGTCCTATATTGTTCTTTTCAAAGACCAAGGGATGCATATTAAGTTTTTAATGGGAAAGCTGACAGGATGACCCTTTACTGTTTAACTGTTCTTGACAGTGGTTGTTGAGTTGTTATGGTAACTTGAGTGTTTTAAACATACCCAAGGTCAGATGCTCTACTAATCTTTGATTGCCATTTTAGTTTAAAGAAATTATTAGTTGATTATGGCACATACACTTGTATTGTTTCTGAGTTTTGAGTTTGTTTGATATATAAGCCATGTTTAGTCTAAAATAGTATTAAAGGTGACTAATCCTTTGTCTACTTTTCTCATTGCTGAGACAAAATACCCAACACCCAAAGTTAAAGGAGGAAAGGTTTATTTTGGCTCAACAGTTCTTAGAGGTTTTAGTCCAGTCAGCTGGCTCCAAGACAGAGTGGCATAGCAGAGGGGCATCAAGGAGGAAATCAGTCCTTGACAAAGCAGGGCAGGCAGAAAGCAACAGGCAGCATGTAACAACAGCAGCAGCAGCAGCAGTAACCTGCCTCTCTCTTTTATTCCTTCCAAGCTACCTGCCTTATAAGCAGTGCCAGCCACAGCCAGGGTAGGCCTTCCTTAATCTCAGCATCACATATCACACACCCTGTATCCAGCCACCTCCGAAAAGCCCCACCTATGTCCGCATGAGGCTTTGGGGGGACATCTAGATACAAGTCATAATATCCTTGATCCAGTGGTATTTTGAGTAAGCATCTAATCTCACAGTACTAAGAAATATTTCTTCCAACCATTTTATTTTGGGTTAGCATAAAAGAGCAAAAGCCAGTATTTACTTTGAACTGTTGGGTGCCAGACACCAGGATAAGTGCTTTACATTTGTATTTTTTATTGCTAATAATTCAGTGCGTGAAGATATTCTTATATGTGATTTAAACACTTACCAATGTCAAGCATTTGGTAAGTGTTACTTTGATTTCATAGTCATTCTATACTAGTCTATTCACAATCTGTAGTAATTTTGCTTTGGTATGTTCTGGGAGAAATTTTTAATTCTTAAATAAAACACATTAAAAAATCAAATCACTGCCCAATGGTATAGACACAGGAATAGAAATCCACTATTTTTATTACTTTTGAAAATTGAACTTATTGGAACCATTTGGGAAGAAATTTATAGACTATAGAAGGAAACTTCATTTACTACTGTTAATTTAAATACTACCAGGAGGAAATTCTAGGAAATTAGCAAAGAGATCAGATAATTCAGTGATCATGGGGAAACAATTACATTTGAATTTTAGTTCTCTATGTGCTGATTTGTTTTATAATGATTGACAGCACAACCCAGTTGGGTTACTTCCAATCGTATTGATCAAAATGCATTCCTACTTTTCTGGTTCATGTCCCTTAACTGTGCTAATCTTTTTAAGGTTTCAGTATGGAATAGCGTATACAAAGTCATTTCTACAATGCTTGAAGAAAATGAAAAATACAGACTTAGACTTAAATGCCAAAGATCATCTAGTGAAAGTAAGTTGCCACAGTTTTCATTATATTAAAGAATACTGGCTTCTATTAGTAGTTTAGTTAACCTTGGATCACATTATGCTAGTAGTTTTCCTAATTGTCATATTTAATGTACAGAGCTATAGAAACAAGGCTATCACATTATCACTATTTATTGTAATTAAAAGTGCAAAACATTTTTAAGTGTATGATGGACTCAGGTACTGTATAGATATGAAGGGAGCATAGAAGGTGCATGTGACTGGAATTTACAGAGCAAAGCGAACACACTTGTCTGTTAAATGTGAACTTTAATGCCAACTTTTTAATTCAGATTATAAAACTCATCCAGGTCAATGAAGAAAAACATTTAAACTGCAATATAAAGTTACACATTATATGTACCTTCTTGTAGTCATTTTCTTTTCATGTATACTGGAGCCCAATTTAATGCATTTAACAAAATCTGCCCTTGTGTTATGGCCTTGATGTCATTATTTCATTCCTGGAAAACAACTCATGAATTAAACTGTGTTCTAATGCTGCATCAATATTGAGTTCATATTGTTGTCAGGGCAAATTAGATATAATCTACTATGTTCATTAAAATAATTGGCAGTTCTAGATTCTCAAAATATTAAATTGAATAAAATTAATGTAACTAATAATGTCATAAATTGAGAAATCAAAGTAGCGATTCTTTTTCCTTTACGTGCATATCCTAATGTGCATGCTACTCTTTGGTTCTCAGTACAGTCTCTTGATGACGGTTTCTATTTAACAGTTACTAAACTTGCAATATTTACTTTATGAAAAATAAGGTGAGAAACAAAACAGAATGCCATTTTATAAGCAGTATAACACTGTTCATATATTATTGCATCAATAACAGCATGAATTGTTTGCAATAATGACATATAAACCAATGTTTAGATTCATGATAGTCTACTTTCCAATTAAGAGGGAGAATAGGGGGCATTAGGAAGAAGGGAAGTAGAGTTTTCTTAAAAGAAACACATGTTTGAATAGGCTGAGCAATGTGCAAAAAAAAAACCAACTAGACATTACTCAGAATTCTAGTCCAATCATTATATCACCTTGAACTTCATGGGATCTTTTCTACCTGAGCAAGAGGGCTTCTACTAAACAAAGTAATCTTATATTGATTATTTAACAACTTAAAATAATATGTTGTGTTTTTCAGAAATAATTTTATTGTAAACAAAAGGTATTTTTGCAATTCATTGTTTTGTATTACAGTTTTAAATTGCAAAAATATTTAATGAAACTAATAATTATGTTGCAAAGTATTATAATTTTATTCCTCATGTACATTTATTAATAAAATCAATGCTTAGAGGCCAACTTGAATTTTTCTTGTATTTTATGTTATTTCTAGATTCAAATTATACAGGATGAATCTTCCTTTCATCTTCTGGTAAGAATCCACTTGATAATAATTATATAGATTTTCCCCCTTCCTTTTTATATCCTACCTTCTCCAACTTTTAGTGTATATCCATTGCAATTCCATTCTATTTTCTTCCTTAATCCACTGTTTGGCACATAGTAAGTACTCATTCTACCTCTTTAACTGTATTTTCTGTGTATTTCTAATGTGTCTCTTTGTCGTCCTAGGAGTAATTGTTGGTCCTATTCTTTCTTTACATATTTACTCTCAGATAACACAGTTAAATTTTATAGCTTCAGTGAATCTTTCTGGGTGTATAATTTAGTATCTACTCTACTCCTGACTTCTGATTTTCTTTAAGATATTTTGAACTAAGTATATCATACTTTCTCACTTCCTTTCAATTGTGCTCCTGGTTTCTTAGTTACCTGGCTTTATTCAACTCTTAGAGAGAGATTATGTCCAGCTTTCCAGAATTTGAAAAGTAGTAAAAGTGGTAAAATGAGCCTGGGAAAAAGAAAATTAGTCTTTTATAAGTGGTAGTGTGAGGGGCACAATATTTTTTAGATATGAAACTCAGCAAAATTTATTGATTCTAACAAAATATTTAGGGAATGTACAGTTTGATTAAAGATTGCTTAAGATAGTAATTAAAGACATAAAAGAATTCTGAGACTATATCAGAGTCTCACTTGAACACTAGACAAGGATTGGTACTTTGTTCAGGATGCAATGAAGAAACATGGAACATTTTCTTTACCTTTTATTTTATTTTATTTTATTTTTTTTTTACCTTTTATTTTAAATAATTCCAAATGTACAGAAAAGTTCCAAGAATAATACAAAGAACTCCGATAACTCTTTTGCTCAGATTCACCAATTTTTAACAGCTTGGTATATTTGCTTTCTCATTATTTTTCACTGTATGTATACAGTATTACCTCCACTCCTTTAATATGTATATCCTAAGAACAATGGTCTCTTTTATATAACCATACTGTAATTATCAAGTTCAGGAATTTAGCATGGATACAAAACTTTTATATAATCAATACCTTTTATTCTATTCTCTTCTCCCCCAACATGGTCCAAATATTGTCTGTAATGGGATTTTTTTTCAGGTATCAGGTCCAGTCCAGGTTTGTGTATTGCATTTAGTTGTCATCTCTCTTTTGTTCTCCTTTAATATGTAACAATTCTTTAACCTTTCTTTGCTTTCATTATATTGGCATTTTTGAAGAATATATGCGAGCCCTTTTTCAGACTATCCCTCAGGATGTGTTGATATTTTCCAGTTTTTAAAAATTTCTGTTATGCATTTTGTCTGGAACATTACATACGTATAACATCTGGAGCCATGTAATAATCTTCATTGATTCCCTATTTGTTGGATTAACTTGGATCTCCTGGTGAAGTTCTCCTTTTACAGTTACAATTTTCCTTTTTTAATTAATAAGCAGTCGATGAAAAGGTAATCAGAGTCTACATAAATATCTTATTCTCCATCAGTATACAAAACATTGAAAACAACAACACCATCAGATCTTCATTTTAGAAAGAATTTGATGCCATTCATGGAAAGGCTTTCAAAGGAGGCAAATTGGTAGGTGAAGAACTCTGGGGACTATAATAGCAGTCCAAGTGAAAATAAAATGCATTTAAATGCATGTGACAGAAGGGGCAGAGAGGCAACACATGGTTAGAAGTAGGGATCAGAAAGAAGGTGCTGAGTTTTGAAAATTAATAAATAGTAAATAAAGAAGTCAGAAGAACTCTATTTAGTAAAGGTATTGAGTTTTATTTTTATCATGTTGATGGACCTAGGTCAAAATTCTGAGCAAGCAATTGGAAGTGTTGTGTTGTAGCTGGTGTGATAGATATATCCTTCATAAAGGTTATATTGTGGTTCTAACAGTAAATGCAGATACAAATGTCAATGTGAGAATGGAGAGAGAGGCGGGAGGATTGAATGCAGAATGTCAGGCCATGTCAAGGATGAAGAGTTTTCAATTTCAGAGTCAAGGTTTCTAGGGGCTTAATCAGGTGTAAAAAGAGATGGGTGAGGGGCTGAAAATGGAGGCAAATGAAGCTTACAGATGACGGAGGAATTTGCAGTTCAAAGGAAGACAAAGACCTTGCTAAGTGAGAGTAGAGGGGTACAAAAAGTATAAGGATAGAAATTGTCAGGAACATTTTAAGAGTTCTAGTTCCTAGGAGTAAAACATAAATAATGACACTGTCTAAGTAATAGGCTGATTTGTGAATGGTTGCAGTGACCTGGAGTTAAAAGCCTGTGATGCAGTGCTGTGACATAGTTCTTATAAATGGAACTGTTGAAGTCACCAAGGGTATTAGCAGGATGGAAAGAAAAATATGAACTACACATGAAGTTCATCAGAAACTTTTGTGGTCACTAGAGAAAGTAAAAGTTGTTAAAACAGTAAGTACAGGGAGTATCTAACTGCTTTCTTTAGTCTTAGAATGTTACAGTTTTCAATAACTACTGACATGATATTTAATTTTACTCTAATCCAATTTTGTCACTTTTTATTTAGGATTAACCTTTCTGTGGGTCTGTTTCCCAGTGAAGATTATGAAGAGTTTAAAGATGGAATGATAAATGGAATCATATTTATTTATTATTTTGGTGTTTTTTTTGGAATTGGGACTTTATAAATTATATAGAAAAAACACCCTCTTTATAAATTAATGGTATTTCTTTGCAAGTCAGTGAAAATTTTAGTTGAATGTTGTTATATGCATGCAAGTGTTATTTTCAAAATTAATACTTATACTTTAAATTTAATTTTATACATAAAATTTAAATTAACGTAGCAGTACAGTTGCATGTGTTTGTAATTGCCAATTTTCCTTTTCATTAGTGAGTCTGCAACTGCTGCTTTATACATCCTTCTTTTGATGTAACTGCTTTAAATTAAACTTGGATTTATTTAAATTACTTTCGGTTTCCTCATTTTTTCTTAAATTATGTAGAGCAACAATTATCTTGAGTCTTAAAATTGATGATTATTTAAGTCATCTTTTCATACTAAGGAAATTTAGTATAGGTATATGTTTATTATATGGCGTTATGGTTTGTGTCTAGATGTCCCCCAAAGCCTCATGTGGTCAAACGTGGGGTGTTTTCAGAGGTGGCTGGATCTAGAGCATGTGATTACTAAATTAGTCCACTGATTAGTTTGACATAGCTCTGCTGGGATCAAGGATGTGATGCTAGGATTAAAGATTGCTAGGATTGAGGGAAGGAGTGTTACCCAA